>LQRL01047635.1:11308-29775 GCA_001703475.1 Hydroides elegans | reverse complement strand
TTAGAGACTTGGTTATAGGCTCAAATGAAAGGTCTTGGTCCGTAGATGTGCCTTTTGACCATTTCGGTCAAAAACACACTACCAGAAGTGGTCAAATTGGTCAAAATAGCCCAAAATAGCGGTTTTTCAAGACATGAGCTTGTACGGGCTAGAACTTTTGAACGAAAGGTCTTAGAGACTTGGTTATAGGCTCAAATGAAATGTCTTGGTCCATAGATGTGCCTTTTGACCATTTCGGTCAAAAATATCCGACCGGAATTTGTAAAATTGGCCAAAAATAGCGGTTTTCATAGAAAATATCTTTAAAATTTACAAAAACCCATACCCCTTCGAGTTTGGGGGCGGTTGGGGCCTGTTCGTGTTTCACAAATACTTCCTTGTTCAAAACATAAGGGGAACATTTTTTGGGGCAAGTGTTATAAGGAACCAAAAGGATTCTCTTTCCTGTAATAAATACTAGCTCTCTTTAGATTGTATAATATTTTGCAAGTTTCTTTTAACTAAATACTGATACCAATTCTCTTGAATTTGTAGAATGTGCTCACAGGACCACAAACAGCACAAGATACGCTATGGAACGTCGCAAAGGAAAAACATACTCCAAAAGGTGACTATAATGCTGCGAAAAATACTAAATAAAACTTTTCTATGAAAAAAAAAAGGGTAACTTGTATTTCTTAATCGTTATCTAATTGCGATAGAAATTATCTTGTATACACAAAACTTGTAATTGGGTCATTCATTATTCGCTTTTGTTTAACTTTAGTGACGACATATGAAAGCAGTCCTGATGACCTCAAACAAATATTGCAAGATGGATCCCTACATGGACCTTCAACACAAATTACAGACATTTCAGTAAGTTCAACTTAATGATTGCTGACATACACAAGTCTCATATTCTTCAGATGTTTGAGTTGATTTCAAATAGTTTTTGAAACAAAGCAACTATAATACATAAAAGTGGACTATACCTAAATGGACGAAAAAGGAATGTGTAGTGCCACTATATGTATTTTCTTCCTCAATAGAATACATGTGTGTTCAATTTTAACCTTAAATATAATTTATTGTTTATTTTCAGGATTTTCCTTGGAAGGCATCTCAGCCCAAGGTCCAGCTTCCTTTCTTCACACCTCCAGGACAATGTCCCAGGAAAATTGAGATTGAAAGGTAAGAAAACACGTCTAAAGACATTTTGATAATTGGAAATTAAAACATATAAATGTCAATCTCATGAATAAGAAAAACATAAAAAAGTATTGTTGATCACTGCTAGATTTTGTTTTATAACCTATAGTCTTTGAAACTTATCTTAATACGTAATATTTCGTTTTGCCCAAATGTAGAAGGCGCAGACATTATGCGAAACAAAACCTGGAGAAACTGCTGCGCGCCGAAGGTATCGATATCTCCCTGTTGATGCCCAAAGAACAAGCCGACGGCATGGCAAATGTCAAACTGAATGCCAACCCCAATGAGCCCGCCCCTTTCCCCGCCTACCTGCCTTTGCACATCTTCGACAGTGAAGAGTATGATATTCGTACGCCAGCGGAGTGGTTGGAAATGGGCGTGGAGAATAAGGCGAGGAAACCGGTGCCTGGTAGGGCATTGTTGCCAGCGAGGGATGACCAGCATCATCGTAAGTATTGAGTTGAATAGAAAGTTTAAAGCTGAAAAGAATATAAAAAATGTCTAAAAGTATGTATTTCTAGCCTGAAGCTTTTTTATATGATAATAAATGTTAAAATAATCATATTTTTGGCATTACTTCATCTCGGATGTATCAAAGTATACAGGCCTTATCTTTAACGGAAATTTTGTGGTCGTGCTTTGACGACAAACTCCAAGAAATATAATTGTTAAAACATGGCATCATGTCGAGCCAATCAAATTGATTCCCATATGCTACTATTATTCTTCATTAAAGTCGCCTCAAACGACCCGTCCATCGAGTACAAGTGGTGCGACGTGGGCATGCTTGACTACGACGCAGAGTCAAAGTTGTGGCTCGTGCAGAAAGTGAATGCGCAGGGTCGCGTGGTGGACGCCAAGGGAAACACAGTGGTCAACGGTGGCAAGGGAAAAGACGGTTAGTAAAGATAATTGATTGGTTTAATGCATACATATATGAAGTGATTGATATTGCGTATTATAAAAGCAAATTTATTCACCCAACTTATACTAAACTAAAAACAGTCCGCTGTGGGTGAGTATTTCTGAGCAATTGCATGTCTGTCCTGGCAATTTGGCAATATTATTCCTGCATAATAATGATAGCAAAGCGCCTTTTTGAAAGCTAAGCCCCAGCCCTCATATTGTTATATTGAAAAGTCATTTTCCACTGGAGTTCTTCACACTTATATATTTTGATCTACTACCCGAGTATACTATGATTGATAAAAACCACTGTTGCTTTGCCTTCATAGGTAAACGACTGGTCCTGCCCACCCAATACTGGGTACCCCGTGTCCGCCTTTTATTCAACGCCGAATGCCCCGCCAATTTCGCCAAACGCGTTGCCAAGGCTTTCAGAGAGCGCAAAACCACTGAAGCGGAACTGCGCTACAATCTGTACATTGACTGTATGCCCATGGAAGGTGTCGGTGAACTGGATCAGGCGTCGCTGAAACGCATGACTGAATGGGCCAAGGGTGCACCTGCACTGTCGAAGGATAAGACGTAAGTTTAGGTTTAGGGAATGCAAGGGGCGCTGAGCGATATTTTCGGATTTTTTTTCTGCATAATTCCAACAAAACTTTGTGTGGAGGGACGTTTTTATCTGAAACTGCACGGTTCAATATCGTTTTTATAAAAAAAAAAAAGAATTATTCTTAAATGTAACAATATCATAAGCCTTGAAAAGGCACGTATAAAGATGGAATTATAATTCACCAAAAAAAAAAGCTGTCAAAGTACATCCATAGAGTCTTGAGTCTGAACATAGTTTTGTTGGAATGATTACATGTGATATATCTGTAATTGGTACATTCAATGTATCCGTTTTCACAGATATCATCACTGGTTCGTTTTATCTTTGCTTAACAAGTTAAAACAGTTTTACTTTTTACCTATGTTTGTTATTTCAATTTAACGATAAGTCGCTTTATGTTTTATATCGTTTTCACTTAATAATTTAGTTGAAAACTTCTTTGATAACTCAATTTTCAATTTTGCTTATTTAAAATTCTTTCTACTTTTGCGTTCAAACTCTTTCTTGTTGGCGCTCCTTTAAAGTGCGCATCACAGCTTCAAACAATGATAATTTTAATTCAACGTCAATCAAAGCAATGTCAACTCAATTAAAAAAAAAAGATATGCGTTTTTTTCACAACTGTCAATGTTTAGGACTCACGTTTGTAATCTTGATTGCGTGAACAATAGAACATGTTAAGATTACACAATTGCTTTTGCACTTTTCATTTCTCGCTATTTCAATTTTGTGCATATATCACGTACATTATACTTTCTAACTTCACTTGTGTGTTTTTCATTTGCTGTTGCTAACCAATTTGTTGTGTTGTTTTAAGACGTTACTATGACGATGATTCGATAAGCAGTTGGGAGAACAGGTAAGTGAAAGACTAAGCGCGAACATGATATTATGATGGAATTGTGAAATTAATAAGAAATAGCGATTTCGAAATCGCGGGTCCTTGTCTGTTGATATTTAAGCTAACTCTTCACTTTAAGGCTATATTTCGCATTTAAATTTCCGCATATTTTTCGTGCTTTGTAATGAAATATTGTTGATACGATTGTGTTCCGTTCGATTCTTTCACAAAATATCACAGTTTTGAAAGTTTAAATCGTTGATGATTTAGTAGAATCAGGATTAAGAAGTATGTTTTGCTGCAAGATAATTCCAAATAATTAGAACTTAAAAGATTTAGGTAAATATGAAAAATGTCAAATGTCCCATGCATGTAACATCGTTTCCACCCGCTAACTGTCATATTCTTAACCCAATTTCCATTTCCTCTTCCAGACTGGACGACTACATCCAGGTCCTTGAAAAAGAGGTCAACATCGACTTTTGTCGCTCCATGAACCGCATCATCTTCGACCAGACCGTGGAGAGCGATCCGCACACGTTCGCCTTTGTCAGTGTGCCTCCTAAAGAGGAAGAGGAGTCCAAGGAATTCGGTAAGGGTTCAAAAAATGAGTTAAATAATAATATTGAATATAAAAACAAAAGTTCAGTAGGTGTCTCAATATATATTATGTCTTTTGAGAGGTGTGCCATAGAGTGGTAAAATTACGGATTATATTGATACAAAATGTTATTGCCAGACAAGACATAAAGTGACTCATATTGCATTATGGTTCATAATCTTCAGATTATCCAAAGATAAACGAAATATTTTGACAGTTAGCCAATCTCTCTGCTCAAGCCTTTTGCATTAAATAATTGGAGACATTTTCATGAGACAATGTCATCAGAGTTTTTTCGCTCCCCTTTTCTTACTCCATAGCTCGATACTTTTCGATCTTAATCCCCCCACACCCACATTTTCGACTGCATTACGGAATGCCCGCAACCTCCTTTCACTTACTCCCACATAACATAGAGTAATAGTCGATATGCGATAAGCATAAATTTTGATCACCCGAACCATAATACGAGGCATCAGCAGTGTAGACTGACGCTCCACGGAGTATATTTTCACTATATTTATTATAATTCACTCTTTCAGTATCATGGACTTGTAAAATATTCATTTGTGAACAGATGGATTGGAAAATTTTGTGATAGTGACGGAAAATATTCAACGAATATGACCATATGATTTTAAAGTCTGAATTATGATTAATAATAAAGCTAGAGGACGTTAACATAACTCATTATTATAACTAACTGCACTAACTCTGTTCAAGTTGCGGTTTTGGTCAAGTTCTTTTTAAGACGTTATGAACAAATACGATGCTCTCCACTCGCACAGCGGGAATACTGAAAGTCTCCTATTCAACCTTAATACACATGTCTTATCCCGTTACCCCCACGCAGGTTGCATCACGGAGATCCCCGAATACCCGTTCGACGAGCAGTACGACAACTTCGCTTTCAACTCCCTCTTAACACGCGAAGAGGCCATCCAAGCCATCGGCAAGGTGGGAACGGAGTGCAATGATGTGGCGGCCAAATCGCTGTTCCATGTGCCCACGACGAAACATATGAGACTGGAAGAGTTTGAGCAGACGCAGTCGCAGGCTACGTCACATGTGAGTGTTTAGGATGATTATTAGACTAGGTATCAATGTTATAAGTCTAGACTCAGGCTGTGAAAATGGCTCGAGGTGTTTTGGTTACCTGCGTTTTGGGGTTAGTACGAGTTATGCGCGGGTGAATTTTAAGTCGTTCAGGTGGATAAAAAACGTCGGTTTTCTATATTTTGCTGCAATGTTTGATGTTCCTGGCTGTGTTAAGTTTCTAATGTAAGTCACATTCGATGATAAAAGCGAACGAAATATGTTTTGACCCCCTCCCCTCTGTTGGCAACTCATTGGTCACCATTTTGTTTAACGTTTTAAAAGTGATTATTATCCCCCGTGAAACGGAGGGATATGGGGTTGAGCTTGTCCGTCTGTCCGTCCGTCTGTCCGTCCGTCTGTCCGTCCGTCTGTCTGTCCGTCCGTCCGTCCCCCTTGACATAGGGTAGTTTGTGCACGCGAATTAGGTATGAAGGAATAAAGCTAGAGCTTTGAAATTTTACACACGTATAAACAAAGGTCTGAAGTTGTGCCTCGTCACGGTTTCATCGCGATCGGTTGAAAATTGTCGATTCTGGAGCACTTTAAAAATTGTAGATTTTAAACTTTTTTTTAGATGCCAAGCACTTTGTGCACGCGAGTTTGGTATGATGGAACTGAGCTAGAGCCTTCAGATTTTATACACATATAAACCAATAGCTTAAGTTGTGCCTCGTCAATGTTTCATCTCGATCGGTCGAAAATTGACGATTCTGGAGCACTTTAAAAACTGTCGATTTTAAAACTTTTTTTTAGATGCTAGGCACTTTGTGCATGCGAGTTTGGTATGATGGAATTGAGTTAGAGCTATGAAATTTGATAAATGTATAAACCAATGTCTGAAGTCGTGCCTCGTCAAGGTTTCATCTAGATCGATTGAAAATTGTCGATTCTGGAGCACTTTAAAAACTGTCGATTTTTCAAACTTTTTTCCAGATGTCAGGCACTTTGTGCACGCGAGTTTTGTATGAAGAAATTGAATTAGAGCTATAAAATTCTAGACATGTACAAACCAAAGTCTGAAGTCGTGCCTGGTCAAGGTTTCATCTCGATCGGTCGGAAAATGTCGATTCCGGAGCCTTTGAAAAATGGCGGACATTTCATGTTCAGTTGAGGAAATGTGAGTGATAATATTAGAGATTATCAATTTAATATGTGTGTATTGTTACTATGCCCTGTCTTTGCTGGTTGCCGAACAAGAATTCAATCTCATCAAGGTTTCATGTCGATCCGTCAATTGCTTTTTCTTCGAACTTTTTTAAAGTTGGGAGAACCTGTGGATGAATTAAGATAGAGCTCTAATATACATAACAGCCACAAATTGAAGTTGTGCCTCGTCAGGGTTTCATGTCGATCGATCACACATATTCGAAATGACTGCGCTTATTGTAGGAATCATGCTAGAGCTCGTCAAGTTTGAAAGATATAATAATGGTCGAAATAACGGAGAGAGACGTTGTGAGAAAGACGTTGTGAGAGAGACATTCTGAGAATGAAATTGTGAGAAAGACGTTGTGGGAAAGACGTTATAAGAAGGAAGTTGTAAGATAGACGTCATGAGAAATATATTGTGAAAAAGACGTTGTGAGAAAAACGTTGTGAAAAAGATGCAAGAAAGACGTTGTGAGAAATACGTTATGAGAAAGACGTTTTTCGAAAGATGTTGTTAGAAAGACGTTGTGAGAAAGAAGTTGTGAGAAAAACGTTTTGAGAAGGACGTTGTGAGAAAGTCGTTATGTGAAAGACGTTCTGAGAATGACGTTGTAAAAGAAGTGAGAATACGTTGTGAGAAAGACATTGTGAGAATGACATTGTGAGAATGACTTTGTGAGAATGACTTTGTGAGAAAGACGTTATGAGAAAGTATTGGTGAGAAAGACGTTGTGAGCAAGACTTCGTGAAAAAGACGTTGTGAGAAAGACGTTATGGAAAGACGTTGTGGGAAATACGTTGTGAAAAGTCGTTGTGAGAAAAAAGTTATGAGAAAGACGTTGTGAGAATGACGTTTTGAGAAAGACGTTGTGAGAAAGACATTGAGAGAAAGAAGTTTTTTGGGAAAGACGTTGTGAGAAAAACGTTGTGAGAAACACGTTGTGAGAAAGACGTTATGAGAAAGACGTTGTAAGAAATACGTTGGGAGGAAGACTATGAGAAAGACTTTGTGAAAGTCGTTGTGAGAAAAACAAATAATATCACCTTATATTTTCAATCGACAGATGTAAGTGATAACGAATATACATGTGTATATTGTATAAGGTTTGGGGCTTTGCATTTCTGATGCCTATGTTTTTTTTTCCAGTGCTGACCATGCTATATCAAATAACTTTTGAATGTTCACGGGGGATCGAAGGCCTTTAGCCTCTAGTTTCATTATTTAATTTCTGATCTTCGTTTATTACAGATTGCCCTGCACTTGAAAGACAGTTGGATCACGTCATTGCGCGTGGCCATCAAGACGTCATTGCGTGACGTCGGAAAGGGTTGGTTCAACATCCACGAGACCAACTGGGAGGTCTACCAGATCTCCAAGATGAAGAAGTTCATGGAGATGGTCAAGTTCAACATGCAGGTAAATGACAATACAACTTGAAAAAAAAAAGCTTTGTGCAATCTATCTCTCTATCAATTTATGAGTTCTTCTAACGCGCTTGTAATGGCTCTGCCACTTCACGCACATATTTAGGAATACGATATTTGTAAATATGAAAACATATTTCGATACAGTAAGCGAGTGAGTTGGGTTAACAAATGACTCACTTATAAATCTGCTGATCAGACATACTTTTCTAGTCGGATAATCCCTTGTGACTTACAAAATATCCAAAGCTTGTTAATGTCAAAAGCTTGAAAAGAAAGATTGGCCTGCGCTCAAAGAATATGCTTTAACTTAGGAAAATCCATAGGGATCATCTCAGATTATAAACCGAATAAAACATGATTCACTTTGCAAGATCAGACAATTACATTTTTCAGTAATCGTGATAATGCTCGTGCCAGAAACAGATAATTGACTTGACTTTGCCCTGTTTCTTAAACGTCAATCAGAGTTTGATTTTGTAACGATAAAACGTTGCCGTCATCTTTATCTAATTGCATTAGTAGTTTAATGTATACCCACATTTTATTCGTCAGAGTATGCAAGTCACAGAGTATTTGACTTATAGCCTGAACTAGATAAAGGTAGAAATACCTTCTCATTTCGTACCAAACCATATAAAATATTTTAAAATGTTCATCGTCAAATTATAAAATACCAAAAATGTTCACCGTTAAATTGAGTAATACCAAACATGAATCTTTGTGTAGAGCAGCCCCTCATTGCAAACCAACATCTTTCAAAGTTGCCCCTAACACACCTTTTCTTTCACATCTACAGGACTCTTTGCGCTACCTGGTGCAAGACTCGCTTGTTAGTTTCACGCAGATGATCGTCGATGCCTGCCACGCCCTCTTAGCTATTCCAGAGGAATTCGAGTGGCAGAACACCTATGTTGTCAGCCCCTTCAAGTGAGTAATGTCTTCAAGTGGAAAAAAAAACCTTTGATAATCCCTGAATATAGGTTTATATGATTCATTGCTCGATTATTTTACCCATCTAGTGCTATTGCCTATCGTATTTGAAAAAAAAAAAACGTTCGATATAATGAGATGGCAAAACTTGAGTTCTTAGAACATGCATTCAACAAAAAAGTAAGTTGATCCTTACAAGACACGAACGCTTCATGGTCATATGTCTGTGTTTGACGATAACACTACATTGTATGTCTTTCTGATTTGTAATGAGAATAAGTAAATGATATGTAAATTGGTAGTTACTTAAAGTTATATTTTTTATTTGCCGTGTCCTGTTATTTACCGGTATACATTTATGTTTTATTCCACCAGGCCCAAGCGCAACCCGCTCTTCCTCGTGGACCTGGTGATGGACCAGCAGGGTGTGCACTACAGCACCCATTTGCCCAACTTCGAGTCGGTGCTCATCAGTCTGTTTGACAAGGGCATCGCATCGACGCAGAGTGTGCCACAACTCGAAAAGGTAAGAAACAATGGACAATTATTTTTTTGAAGGGTCGCATGGAAAATGTTGATACCACATAGATAAGGGTGGAAAAGAAAACTGTGTTATGTGAACTACAGTGTATTATGAGCGTGCGCAATTTTAACTATGTTCTCATGATTCAGTATATTTGATTTACCTGTTCATCGTTTTCCGCTACACTATTTCAATTTGCCTTAATTGTTGATACTCATTCATAGCATAAACGTACTGTACTCTCAAATCCAAGCCCGAACCGCTGCAATATTTCTAAGAAAAACTAACAATAAACGTGTTGATGCAATGAAATGTATTATCCTGTTTCAACATATGTGCCCATTTCTTCACAGTACATCATGGAGGACATCTTCTGGTCGGGCACTCCCCTCCTCGAATCAGTAGGCGAAAAGGAACCCCACGTGGTCGAATTGAGAGAAACGATCCGTGACGCCATCCGGAAGTCGCTGATCCCGATGAAGGCCTATGCCAAGAAGTACGAGAAGTACTTGGATCTCATGAACATGGATGTCAACCAATATGTCAAGTGAGTTTGTCAATTTCATTGTTAACTAGGTTACTTTGTATCCATTTCTAGTGGTTGCTAGAAAAAGAGGTAAGTGAAGATATTGACGTCACTAGACCTTTTCATTAAACTACCATTAATGGGTTTTATTTTAAGGTTTGAAATGCTTTAATGATTCAAAGGATTTAATGTTTTCATCATTACAGAAACAGTCAACCCTCTAATCGTTGATTTACCACGGGATATACTTTATGAAGCTAATCATCTAAATATAAACTAAATAATGTGTAATTATATTTAGAAATAATATTTACTTTAATTTGTCCTAAATTAGGGAGTTCGAAGCCATGAACAAATCGGCCGTCGAAGTAAAACAGGAAGTAGAAATGCACTTGGCCGAGAAGGAAGTGATCGAGGGCTTGTTGCCGAGCAACCTCATCATCGGTCCATTCTACATCAACACAGAGAACGTGCGACAGGGTCTCTCGAAGAAACGAAAGGCACTCGGTATGGACATTTGATATTTGTATAATTTTGATATGTAGACTAAATGTGAAGTTGTAGAATAAACATGTCGCTCAGCTGGCAGATAGTGTGCGTTTAAAAGGCAATACTATATAATCAATAGTTTTAAAAGCAAACAAGTTAATGTTATTCCAAACGGACTGATAGATCCGCATAGATTTACTTTTATCGAAATAAAAATAGCTTTTACCCGCGTATCTCTACTTCACAATGATCAATTAACAAAAAAATATTAACAAATAATTAAACATGAAATGCTTAACCACAGCAATACTTACTAAATCTCTTCATTTCTCATCATATCTTTAGGCAACGCCGTTCTCGAGCTTCTCGCCAAGAAACTCCGAAAACAAGCCGATGAGGCGTGCGAGGAATTCAAGATGATCGCTCGCAAATTATACGAAAAGCCGAACTGTGTCGAAGAGCTGTCGGAAATGCGCGAATGGATGAAGGGAATACCGGAAACGCTGAAGGAACATCAGGAACTGATTGATAAAGCGATGACGGATTATGAGCTGATTGAGGAGTTTTACTATAATCTGTCGACGGATGATTTCAATCTCAAGTGAGTGCAGTAATAGTTGTTTTCTGTAAATGCATTTAATGCTTTAACTATTGTTCATTTCGGTGCTTAATAATGTGTTTATACTGAAAAAAAAAATGAAAGTTAGAATCGACATAACTTTCTTGAATGCATCTTTAGGCCAACTTGTCTGGTGCAGTTGTTAACGTGCTCGCTTTATCCGAGAGAAATACAAATGTACAAGGGTTCAATCCCCGCGGCTGTCACCTTATCAGCCATTGATAAAATACTTCCATCAATTCAATCAATGAAAGGTTCGATGGTGTCGGTTTAAGTATATAATAAGCCTAGTTATATTTAATCTTTTCCTACTTCCCTAGATACTCGTGCGTTGGCTGGCCACACAAGATCGAGCAGCAGATGGAGCAGACAGAAAAACAACTGGAGGAAGATGAAGAACGCTTCCACAAACTGCAGCTCTCAGATACTGCCAATTTCAATGACCGCATTGATGGACTCAGTGTAAGTTGTGTGAACGTGAATCAAGAACTTTGATTTCAATAGGAAGTGCATGTATTCTCAAAGGCGGGGAGAGCGATACCCTGATAAATTTGTGCTTGTAGAAACTGAGAAATTTTGAAATACCTGGTAAGTGCAATTATTATCGGAAATTTTATTGAGGTCAAGCATGTTTTTTTTTCAAGAATTAGATTTCCTACACATACGATTGTATAACGACGAATTAATATTTCATGTTTAGTGATAAAATAAAAGTTGTTAAGCTTAATGAACCCAATCTCAAAGTTTTACATTAAATTGATAATTCCTATATACATATTCTTGTTGTTGCCATTCTCATATGGTCTTAGATAAATCATATTTTCATTTCCTATTTCCAGATGGTCGTCGCGGGCATGGCCGCTCACACGGACATCGCAAAGGCGCACGAGGTAGCCAACGAGGTTCGTCGCGTCCACAAACAACTGAAGGAGGCGCAACAGTTTGCCAACACTTACAACAACAGGGAGAGACTGTTTGGCATGCCGGTTACTAATGTAAGTGCGGGATTGCGCAGCAATATTTATGTGAAAGTATCAAGTAATATCAAGTGAAAAAAAATATTAATGATTAGGCCTTTGTCAATGTTTTGATTAATTGTTGTCATTTTATTTCAGGAACCAGCTGGTAAGAAGATGTTGCCGCTTTGATATAATATGTTTAAGAAATTTATTTAAGGATTCATGGATATATTGTCTTGCTGTAACATGAACAATTGGTGTACATAATGTTATATGCTGTAATTGTTTCGATTCCTTTTCTTTTACTCACCAATTGTAATATATTATAATATGGATAAATATTTTGATTGTAAACTGTTGTAATCCACAAATTTTAACTAATTCACGGGTATTAGTAACTTAAATATAGCTGATCTAACTACTGCACCATACGATGTTGTTTAGCACAAAAATCTCTTCACTAAAATCTCTCGGTTTGAACTCATCCACATATTTCAACAATAATTTTGTACTTTTCAAGTTTACACTTCTTTGCAGTCTTTAAACTAATAGGCTTGAAATATATCATTAAATATATTTTCTGCTCATACTAGTATATCTATTTTAAAAATCGATTTGCAATAACCTCTTTGACATTTGAGTTTAAGGTTCTTGGTTCATGGATATGCTTGAGGCTCTTCATAAGGTTGTACTAGTTCAACTTATTGTCGAAATAAATGCAGCCATTTTCCATTCTTTACAAATATAGTTAGATTGTAGAATGCTTTTTAGGTTTTCTCGGTAAACCTTTACCTTGCTTTAGAAAAATAAGATCAATGGCTGATTTTTCTTTTCTTGTCATCTAAAATGACAATATATCGCTTTATGAGTTCCTGCTTTTAGTTACTCTTGTGTATTTGCTAATTCGCGAGATTACAAAATGGTCAGGTCTCTTATATTATTGCATTCTATTTAAATTCGATTTTTCGTTTATGCATGCACTTTTTTTTTACATTTTCACAGCATAGATAGTAATCGTAGTTGTTGCATGCTTGTTCACATCTCTGGCTTTTAGTGTTTAGTGTGTTCCTTGTTTTGGTGATAATATTGGATATTCATTTAGATTTTTTTCAGTGTAGCACGTTAGGAGATCGGTGTTTTCGTGTTTTTGTAGAAAAAAAAGAGGATCCTATTTATTCGTGTAGTTTACCTTTAGATTTTGTAGAGTCTCATTGTTCTGAATTTATACCATCCGTATAAGTAAAACTACGTAAGTTTATTTTTGAGCTATCCAGATTAATTTGATAATTAATTTAAAGAAAATTTTGAAGAAAAAAAAGATAAAATGTCTATAACCTTAATATATAAATTGCAACAATGAGATTTAATGTCATTGAATATATGCTTTATTAGATGAGGCTCATAGGTTTTGGACCCTGATGTCATGCATGAATTAAATAATATATTAGTCTAGATGAATGTAACCAATTTACTTTTTTTTTTCAGAATATACCAAAAATGAGTGTGTTATTCGATGTATCGGTAGTTTTGATGAAATGTGTTTATCTAGTTACATTTATATATTTATCTATATATGAAGGGCACTTCACGACCAAATAAGGTGTTCCTCTGTTCTTGTAGCGAGAAAACATTGCATATAAATATGCAAGCCAAATGTTGAACAACTTTTGTAGCTAGAACTCGTGAAGTACTCTTCATATATTCAGCTTGTAGCGATATATTTATCTAGTTGCATAGATATTTTGACTGTGATATTAAGTGTGATTCGTTATATGAAATTATGATATTTTTTGTAAGAAATGTAGTTGAGGGTTTGAAATATAGAATAACATGAGAAAATATTGAAAAGCAATAAACTATTTTTTCGACAAAATATTCTTTACGGTAAAATGTTATGGGGACGTAATAAATAAATAAGTCAAAAATATCATATTCGTAGTTTCAAACCCTCAAAATAAATGTTGATTTCATATTGCTGTGTTTGAAAATGTAGTTCCCTACCCTTCTCATCCTCATTTTACGGCTATATCCTGTACGAATCCTTGGATTATAATATACGAAAGTTGAATTTTCATACAAAATGGTAAAGTTTACAGGATGCATTTCGTATCCATCCCGTTCAATCAAATATTTTGATATAACTGGATTTGAGCAAAATATATCCTTTGTCAGCCATTTTATATACTGCAATACGCCATGAAGGTAATTCAAACCATATTATCCAATTAAACAAGACTAGAATATTGGATATAGTCGGTTTTGTCCCTCTTCTTTCCCGACCACTTCTTTTTACTGGTTTTCCCTACATTGGCATCCACTGCATTTATTCCCACAGTACGATAAGCTAGGCAAGCTGGTGAAGGACTTCGAGCCATTCCGCAACCTCTGGATCACCGTGTCCGATTGGATGCGCTGGCACGAGTCATGGATGAATGATCCGCTGACGTCCATTGATGCGGAAACGGTGGAGAAGAATGTGACGGATGCCTTTAAGACCATGCATAAGTCGACCAAGCTGTTTGCGGAGATACCAGGTATGGTGTAGGATGGAGTTGGGCGCGGGTAGGGATGTAGGGGTGGTGGTTTGGGAATGGTGACAGCTTTAAATTTGGTGGAAGAAAACTAAAGAAGAGTTGGTGTGGGTTTTATTAAGAGATTAAAAAGAGTGTCAACTCATATTCGTTTTAGTTTAATTATGTAGACCCATTGGTAAAATATTTAAAAATGTTTACATTTGTAAGAGTAGATGACTTTGATGCGATAAAACAAATATATGCTTGCTACAAATTATCTTATTCTTAATAAATTTATAATTCTAACATGTATCATATCATAATCGTAGACCACTAACCTTTCTTAACCAATGTAATGAATAGGGCCATTCAGCTTTGTTGTGGAGCCGGGTAGGTTTGGCAGTTCTGTTGAGGGATCACGTTTTCTTTTTAGAGGATATTGTAGAGAACGACTTCAGTCATTTTGTCCTGCATTCTGGAATGTCTTTGATGTTTCTTAACTAGACTGAGTAGATGAACATATTTAGCCACCGTAGATCTAGATACGTATATATATGTACGTAGACAAAACAACTTTTGCAGAACGCAATCTTGCAAAAGTACTGCTATAGTATGACTGATATTTAAACTCATTAGTGTAGCCATAATTGAACTTCTTTGAATATTAATTCTTTTCATGAAAATTATCGAGAATTTTGTCTTTCACTCATGTATAGAAACAATGATAGACATTTCTTTCATTTTAAGTGTCTACAATTTTCTTTTATATATATAAATTTTATCAATATTTTGTATGTGCTCCCAGGCAGGGAAGTTGATAAAATCGATGTGATTAATTCATGGCAACGATTCTTTTATGAATACCAAATGAATACATATTTCATGAGTTAATTAATAAGTTCACATTACAAACGTGAAGTGTAAAAAGTAGCCGACCCGTAGATTGAACGCCAAAACATATTTATTTGAATGAATGCATGTAAGATTATGATCCATAGACTTATATGTAAAGTGTTATTTGTGTGTGGGACTGGGCATGGATGGACGAATGTGTATTTGAACCAAATGATCTTATTAGAAAAATATGCATGCAGTAGTACAACCGTAGCTACAATATACAACTAATAGAAGTTTTAAAACAAAATAAAATGTATGGATTCTGACAAAACATCAACTAAATGTAGTTAGACAAATATCGTTACTAATTTAGTAATTATGTATAGTTCAGATCATAACATCATACGTGTATATAAATTGATAAACGTCTAAAAGTAATCGTATTAATTGCCCTGATATGTGTGGTAATAGTTCTAACCCTCCCTCATAACTGTAAATACATCCATAACCACATAATCCTTTAACTACGTTAACATTACCCAATGATCAATCAAAACTTAACCAAACACCCGTCAATTATTCCCCTATTCATCTCCACCAATTGTTTTCCCAGGTGTCTCCGAAGTAGCCGTCGAAATCAAGGGTCGCATCGAGGAATTCAAGCCCTTCATTCCTCTCATCCAGGGTTTGCGTAACCCTGGTATGCGCAATAGGCATTGGGAACAACTGTCCAATGACCTCGGCTTCCCCATTCGGCCTAAGGCTAATTTGACCTTCTCTAAGTGTCTGGAGATGAAGCTCAATGATCATATTCAGACTATTGCTAAGGTGGCTGAGGTGGCGGGCAAGGAGTACACGATTGAACAGGTCAGTGTATACATTCAGTTATTGTTAAATTCAACTCACTAAACTTAAGAATCTGTTGAAATGATCTGTTTGATTAAATGCAACTTTAAAATGACCTGCATTTAATCATGATAAAGATTGACTTAGATTGACGTAACTTGATATAAATTTGCATAAAATCAAAATAAGACTTCACGTTATATATCAGAATAATTATCATATTTCACATATTCTAGTCATTTTCTAAACTTAAAACAAACGGTTCTTTGAAAAATACCCCCTATTACACCCTACATTTTCTGTCTCTCCAACCAGGCCCTGGACAAGATGGAGAACGAATGGAAGCCCATGCTGTTCGAGATCATGCCTTACAAAACCACAGGCACCTACATTATGCGCGCATCCGATGACATCTCTCAGATGCTCGACGATCACATTGTGATGACACAGAGTATGAGTTTCTCGCCGTTTAAGAAGCCCTTTGAGGAGAGGATCAGTACGTGGGAGAACAAGCTCAAGACCACACAGGTAACGGATAGTTTGATAATATAAGATAAATATTCAAACATACATGTACACCGGTGAACTGACCTATTACATAATTTCGTTGGAAACATTGAAATATACATGTAATTCAACAGTATCCTCTCTAACTTAAAATTAAAATCAACCTAAAACATAAATACATAACGTACTGCTTGCTTACAAGAAAAAAAAAAACATTGAAATATACATGTAATTCAACAGTATCCTCTCTAACTTAAAATTAAAATCAACATAAAAGATAAAAACATAACGAACTGCTTGCTTACAAGGAAATGATTTACTATAAAAATTTAAATGTTTAATTGTCTAGGAGCTCAATAAGACCTTCTACAATCACAAAAGTACATCAATGTTTTTGTGTCTCATCCCCTTGATAGGACGTCCTGGACGAGTGGTTGCTCTGCCAGCGCCAGTGGCTCTACCTGGAGCCCATCTTCAGCTCAGAGGACATCAACCGTCAACTTCCGGTTGAGAGCAAGCGCTACCAGACCATGGAGCGCCTGTGGAGGAACATCATGAAGAATGCCAAGGAGAACCCACAGGTATAAGGGATATTTTTTGGTTTAAAAGTGTTTTTAATTTTTAAATATTCACCATAAATCTGTTTTAACTAGTCTTGTTCTTTATTATCAAGCTGTTTAGCGGATCATTTAGTTGATAATGCAAGGCAAGTGTGTATTCAAGAACATAGTATCAGGAGTACCCAGCGATTTATTCGGTGAAATATTTATTCGGCTGGGAAATCTTACTTGCTGGCATTTTCACAGAATAGAATGAATATGAAAATTTCCTTTTTGATTTATTTTAAGAAATATGGTTCATAAAATGCAATGATTGCATGAAATTAAGCATTTGTTGGTCATATAAGAGCTAAAATATGGGAATATACTCATTTTGGTGGACTTTCAGAGGGGCGTCAAACATTCAAAAGTATCCATTCTTGCTGGCAACATTTTGCTGGCAAGTATTTTCCTGCGTTCCTGGCTGGCAAACAAAGAATAAAGTTTTAACTTAAAGGAATAATATTTCACCACTTTAAGCTGCAAACGAATTCGTTTCACAACAAAAGAAGTCAAATTAGACACACTTCTAAAAATCGTTCGCTGGGTACTCCTGTAGTATGTCGCCTTTAACAAACTTGTTGTGATCCGCATGTGCATGAGTTTTCGTGGCAAAAGTAAATCATGTGCTAAATAGTTATGAATGCAGCTACTTAATCTTAAGGACACCATAAGTTTGTCATTCCATGTTAAATATGAGATTGACGATTGAACATACTTAACCTTAATTTCGTTTCCTATTTGCGCAGGTCATCTCCCTATGTCCCGACAACCGTCTCCTCGACAACCTTCGCGAATGCAACAAGTTGCTCGAACAAGTCCAAAAGGGTCTCAGCGAATACCTCGAGACCAAACGCCAGTCCTTCCCGCGATTCTACTTCCTGTCTGATGATGAATTGCTGGAGATCTTGTCGCAGACTAAAGATCCCACGGCCGTACAGCCGCATTTGAGGAAGTGCTTCGAGAATATTGCCAAGGTATGTATAGAGACAGTTTATGAAAACATCTGTTGAATTGAGCGTACAACTGGTAAAAGTATTAAATAGGAAATCAACAGAAAATTCATATTTTGGTTTCGAGGTTAAAGCCCTAAAACAGAATTCATGCTCCTTCAATTTATGTGAATAGATGATATGATTTGAATAAAAGATGGTTTTGTAGAGTGTAGCACACAAGCGGTATAAGGCTTTGTCATATTGCAATCCCAAAGATGATCTAGTATAAATAATGTCTAAAATTAATCAGAATCTTCACCGAACAAAATCATTGCATTTTCCGATTTTCCCCTA
>LQRL01047624.1:0-11530 GCA_001703475.1 Hydroides elegans | reverse complement strand
AACAAGAATTACCAAACAACATTCGAAAGCAGTCGGCTGGCTTTTAAAACATTATCACATCAAATATATTAAAATATCGGAAATTTGAAATATACATTTTTGTATGATGTAACGTGGATAACGAAAAATATTATAAGCTGTATCCTTCAAATTCACACCGTTATCATTCTATGATTATTATCTACATATTTACTCAAAACTATACCCGAATAAACCGTAAATTTATAGACTTCACATAACTTTGACCCTTTTCTAATTTTGCTTTGCCTTATATGAACAAATAAGCAGCTATTATAAAATATATTATCAAAAACGCGAGAGAAATATAAATTCATTTTTAATCAAAAGAGTATTTACATTTACATTACATTTTTAAAGCAAACTGACATATTTTGCCCAACCAAATAGCGAATTTCGTTAGATTATAGGGGTTTTCCTGTATATTCGTTATCCACGTTACAAACTTCGCGGCACCATTTTTCAAAAACTAAGAAACCTACAGGTTTGGTTTGTATATCAAAGTATTTAATGTGTCATTGTGAGCTTGCTGTAAGACCAACAGTTTATTAGTCCACTGCATATCAGAATAAAATTAACTTAATGTTTTTTTTTCGTTATCCACGTTACACTCCTGCTGCAGCCCCTAAACTATGTATCATTTCACAACAACATATGTTCTATATGCGCCTGAAATTTAAAGCATGTACTGACTATTTATATAAGAATATAACGACGCTATAATTATTTCTTTACTGTGAACCATCACGAAAAATTACTACAAATACTTATGCACCAAAAATTTACGCTTAAAAACAACATTTATGCGCTTTTCTTATATATATGAGAAATAAAATCTCAATGAGTAAATAAGGATAAAAATTGCATTTTTGTTAGCTCTGGTATTCCATCTTATTAACAAATAGCAGAAATATGGGTTAAACTCAATTTGAAAATGCTATGCCCATGTCAAAGTTACATGGATATGCCCATATGCAATTTCATCAAATTATATGACGTTTTTAAAATTATCTTCATTATTATTTTACGCTCGCGCCTTCGGCGCTCGCATTTCTTAAATAATTCTAATAAATAAGTTGATGATGATTAAATGATGAAAACATTTAATTTTACATAAATCATTCGATTTATACACTAAATCAATTCATGATTTTAGTTTAGATGGTCTCATGTGAATTACCTACCGGTACATGGTAATAGCGCTTCATTAAAATGTACTGGCATGAAAAAATGTATCTAAAAATATATGTTCTTAAAACAAACACCAACTATGAGCAGTCCTGTGTCTGCTGACAAATACTGTATATTTTCGTAGATCTATAACCGTAAAAAAAGTTCTGCACTGTTTAGGTAAACCATAACTAAAGTGGTGCAATACATTTGGTGAGGGCTATAACTGTTACGATACCTTTATATGGTAATCATTTTATTGAAATGAATATAAAGAGTTCTTTTCGGCTCGCGCCTTCGGCGCTCACATACAATTAATATTAAAATATATACTGTTCCAACGTTTCCTGTATTGATATTCTTTTAAGCAAGACACCTCCCACCTGGTATTATTATCATATATATGAAAATCGTCAAAACAGGCCGCGCGACTAACTTTACCCTCGCGCGACTTACTTTTTTTAGCCAGTCGCGCGTGCGCGACTATAATTTTGAGACGGGGACGTCGTCGCCCCAAAGCCCCAGTGTACACAGCCCCAGTGTACACAGCCCCAGTGTACACATCAATGTAAACATATATTTTTATCATTTTAATTAGCTAAGATAAATCAAAATTTGTATTTTAAAGATAACAACCATTTTAATCAGATAAAATCCAAGTAAATACATAGTATGAGCGGTTAAATTGATTTGAATGTGAACATCAAATTTGAAGTTTAGAAAACACAGCCTCAGTGAACACAGCCTCAGTGTACATATATGTTTTATTTTACGCCATAATACATCAGGGGTGTACTTTAGCGGTCGCGCGGTCGCGTATGCGACTAACTTTTTGGCCATGCAACTAACCTTTCAAAGTTAGTCGCGCGGCACGCGACTAACTTTTTCTCACTCATTAGTTAGTTTACTTTATAGTAAATATGCAAATCATCAAAGAATAATTTGACGTATTTCGAAAAATCTTCATAATTATTTTACTATTTTACTTCATAACTTCATAATTAATCTTCATAATTATTTTACCATTTTACGCTCGCGCCTTCGGCGCTCGCATTACTTAAATCCTTCTGATGAATAACGGGACGATGTTAAATCATTACAACATTTATTTACATATATTCATTCAGCTCAAACATTTGATCTATTCATTATTTCAGCTTAGGTGGTCCTATGATATTAACTTACATGGTATAGGCGCCTAATCAATATACCGACAAAAAAAATCTATCTTAAAATATATGTTCTTAAATCGAATTTTAAGTATGAGAAGTCCTGTGCCCGGTGACAAATTCAATTCACTTTCGTAGACATAACCCTTAAGTTAAGTTAAGTACTCTGGCTATAGGTTTTACCTTTGTGTGGCACTTATTTAATTAGAATGAATACAAAGTTTAGTTTGTTTTTTTTTAGGCTTACGTCTACGGCGCTCGCATATTCATTATTTTGATACATCTATTTTTCCAGCCTTGCCTGTATGGGGATACATGTATCTTTAATCAAGATACCTCCCTGATGTTTATTTTGTATATATATATGAAATACTCAGTACTGGCCGCGCGACTAACTTTTCCCTCGCGCGACTAACTTGTTTGAGCCAGTCGCGCGGGCGCGTCTGGAAATTTAACTTAAGGTACACCCCTGATACATAACATGAATATGATTGATAAGTAGAACAATATTAAATTGGCATTCATCACCTATATAAACGGAGATTTTTTTAATTTTTATTATAAATCAAACTTTACTTTTATTATTATTTTTTTTAATTTATAATTAATTCGTAGTTGATATATGTTAATTTAATCTACACATTTTTATTTTTTCATCAAAACCTTTATCTTCATATCTAAAATGAAATTAGTTTGAAGTTCCTTATCTGATCTGTTATGGTGTTTATTATCAAATTATATATTATTTGTAGAAGAATACTATACTATGAATAATTTTATATGTGATATGCAAATTATATTACCATCACCCAAGTGTATACATCGCCCTGTTGTACCCATCGCCCAAGTGTTTACATCGCCTCAGTGTATACATCGCCCCAGTGTATATATATCGTCTCAGTGTACACATCGCCCCAGTGTACACCTCGCCCCAGTGTACACTGGTGAAGACATTACCCAAGTGTAAACATCGCCTCAGTGTACACATCATCACAGTGTACACACCGCCACAGTGTATACATCGCGCCAGTGTACACATCGCCCAGGTAAAGACATCACCCAAACGTATACATCGTCCCGGTGAACCCATCGCCCAGGTGTTTACATCGCCCCAGTGTTTACATCGCCCTAGTGTACATTTCGCGCCAGTGTACACATCGCCCCAGTGTATACATCGCCCCAGTGTATACATCGCCCAGGTTAAGACATCACCCAAGTGTTCACATCGCCTCAGTGTTTACATAGCCCCAGTGTATACATCGGCCAGGTGAAGACATCACCCAAGTGTATACATCGCCTCAGTGTACACATCGCCCAAGTGTTTACATCGCCTCAAGTACACATAGCCACAGTGTACATAGAGCCACATTATACACAACACCCCTGTGTACGCACCGCCCATGTGAACACAAAGCCCAAATATACACAGAGCCAAAGTATATACATAGCCCCAGTGAACACATCGCCTCAGTGTACACATCGCCCAAGTATACACAACACCCCGGTGTGCACACCGCCCATGTGAACACAGAGTCCAAGTGTAGACAGAGCCCAAGTGTATGCATAGCCCAAGTTTACACATCGCCCCAGTGTACACCCAGTGTACACATCGTCCCAGTGAACACAGAGCCCCAGTGTACACATCGCTACAATGTACACATCGCCCAAGTACACAAATATCCCCATTTTAGACAGAACCGCCGTGTACACTAAGCCATAGTGTATATAACGCCACAGTGTACACAACGCCCCAGTGTACACATAGCCCCAGTGTACACAGAGCCCCAGTGTACACAAAGCCCCAGTGTACACAGAGCCCAAGTGTACACAGAGTTCCAATGTACACAGAGCCCCAGTGTTCACATATCCCCAGTGTACACAGAGCCCCAGTGTACACATAGCCCCAGTGTACACAGAGCCCAAGTGTACACAGAGTTCCAATGTACACAGAGCCCCAATGTTCACATATCCCCAGTGTACACAGAGACCCAATGTTAACATCGTCCCAGTATACACCGAGCCCCAATGCACATAACGGCCGAATGTACACAGAGTCCAATTGTATATCGCGCCCCAGTGTATACAACGCCCCAGTTTACGCATCACCCCAGTGAACACAGAACTCTAGTGTACACATAGCCCTAATGTACATTTCGTGAAAGTGTGCAAAGAGCCCCAGTGTACACAGAGCCCCATTGTACACATACTAAGCTTCAAAGCATAGACAGGTTCTTTGAGAGAGGGGTATCTTTTCGATATTTAGATATTAATTAACACTTCTTTTGGGCTTCGATTGTGAGTCATATATTTGACTATACCTTAATTACTGCTTGGTTGCAGCTTCATCTGTGGATCGTCAGTACCCTTCCAGGCCTCAATGCGCATTTCGACGATATGGGACTATGCACTCCTCCTGGGTCGTCGACGGGGTTGATCACTCCGCGCCTTCACAAATGGGCACGCCTACTCTATTCTGTTCTACCTCTCCTCAATTCTCTCTCAGTTCCATATTGAGGTTTCCCATGATGTTTTTTCCCCGGCCAGTATTGAGGGTTCCACCAGCCAACTTCTTCCTCGGACAACCCAAACCACCAGAAGTTGTCGCCTGGCACAGCCTCCACTATTTTTAACTTGGTCTTCATGAATTCATGTAAAAATCTAGGAACACATATTTCCTGCGTACTATCTGTTTCATTGCCTCGAGTCGTTTGGTTTCCCATACGCTTTCGGTTATGACTCTCTTTTCTAGCCTTTTGGCTTCATATGCATTTCTTGCTTGGATGATGTCTTTTGTCATGCTCACTTTCCCATGACTCATCACCTGTCATCGGTATACATGATCGCTTGATGCAAAGGTCCGCTCAAACACGCGAATGGTGCACGGGTAGAAATTGCCAAGCACGTTGTGTCTTCCTCTGAGCGTAGTTATACTCTCCAAGGGTGTATCACGCTTCTTTTTGGGCTCTCTTTCCATACCTTCGACGAGTCTCGTTCTGTCAAGATTCGTTGTGGGGGCCAGACAGTGGGGGTAGTTTTCACCTCCGTTCCGGCAACCCGTATGATTCATTGTAGACACCAGACTGTGGGGGTGGTCTTCACCTGCGTTCCGGCAATTTGCTTGATTCGTGGTGAGCGCCAGATGATGGACTTTTGCCGGGTGAACTTTCGCTCCGTCGACGCCAGATCCACATAGACGCGGTCTTTGCATTGTCCCAGGCATCAGTTGTCTATCTTTGCCTACTATTCCGAGCATCTTCAATGCTCTCAACGATGAGTTTCCCGGGTATCCGCAGCATCCTGTTTCTATTGTTCAACTAGGTCCTTATACTTAAACTTTTACCTCTCATAGGCTTCTCCCTTCCGCTTTTCTCACGGTACAGTCAACTATATCAGGATGCATATTCGGCTGCTCCTTGAGAATATGAAAATATCGGGACGGTAATTAGTCGTTACTATTTCTTCGGGGAATCTAAGCTGTTTCCTCAGGTCTGCCTGCAGAGCCCAATCGCTGGCAATTCCTAGTAATCCATTAATGCCTTTGTTGTTTACTCTTTGTTTTGTTGAGTTCCCGGTGTGGTTGTCTTTAGAAAGTAAATGAACCCTGGCTTTTGCTTCTTTGTTGTTGTCATCTTGCAGGCCTTATCTAGACCTCTCGCGATTGCGAGACCTCTCTAGTACATGGTCATGGCGCCATATGTATCGACCATCTGCCAGTGATTCGGTAGATGAACTCAGTATATGCTCCAGAGTTGCTTTTTTTCCGCATCGGACGCACGTTACCCGTCTGTCAGCTTCCAGATGGCAAGAATGCTTGGAGATGGCAATGTGTCATACACTGATGATATGGCAAACTTAAGCCTAAGAGGTTCCGTCCTCCATAGCTTGTTTCATGTCAGCTTCTTGATTCGGGTGTCATCCCATAGGAGCCAGCTTCCTTGCGCTTTAAAGCCGACTGCTGTAGTTTTCCGATTCTATTCTACATGTTGCCGCACCGCTGATTGAACGAGTTCTCTGCATAAGTCATCCGAGGTGTTTTACACCTGGCACGTGTGATGCATCCAAGCCAAAGCCTACCATGGGTTACAGTCCTACTAAATCGCTCTACCCTAGCCATCACTCTGCATCGTTAAGCGCTTCTGCTGCTTGCCACTTTCTGTCTGTGTTTACGCTTATTCAATCGAGCGTAGTAATCCTGAATCAGGCTCCTGAATTTCTCGTGTACATGGTACCGCGCGAGTGTAGTTTGTGGGGAATAGTTCCATAAGCGTTGGCTAGATCGAGCAAGATGACAGCCAGCACTCCCTTGTTCTGGCGTGCTTCCTTAATGATTTACGTAATCACGCTGGTGTGTTCGATGAAGCTGGACACACATTGAATGCCCTCCTTCTAAACTGATCTATCAATGTACCCGTTGCGTAGGAGAAAATTGGTTAGTCTTCTAGCCAGTACAGAAAGAAATATATTTCTTCTTTAGGTGCAAATATTCTTTCTGACATCAACCAACGCCATGCGCTCTTTTCTCCATACCGCCCCGATGATCTGGAATTATCGGTGTTAGTCTAGATTGTAAATCATCGAATGCCTCCGTCGAACCTTCTGGACTGATCAACTTGTCGTGTGCTGGTAGATCCATCTCTCAGGATCACTGTGTGTTTTTCTATGGTGAGCCTCTACCTCTTCCTGCAATTTTTCCAAGTTTCCACTCCGCTTGTCCCCCAGCATCCTTGGTACATATAGGATAGGTTCGATGTGAATCGGGCTCGCTTCCTCTTGCTTTATTTGATGTGCCGCCTGTGATTTTCGGCGCACCTCAAACATCAGAGCTTGCCGCGATTCTATGTTCGTGCTCTTGTGCCCGTTTGAATTTCTTTGTCAGGTTTGTTATGTTTTTTTTTCATATGTGAGTGGTTGTCATCTGCTTTCTACTCTGAGTTCCAGGCTGAACTTGTCTTTTTTGTTTTTATTTATTTATTTATAGTTTTTATATAGCGTTCTATCAAAGACTTGCTCAGAACGCTTAACAATACGCATTTGTAAGGCAGTAATACATTATTTTAAAAACATAATGCATGATTAAAATGAATTTTTATAATAAACCATGGATAGTAAACATGACTAAATAGCACTTTAATACTGGAACCTATTTAATACATTATGCAATTGTACTTTCTAAGATGTGTTAACATTCATATGCAATTTTAAAGAGATGTGTTTTAAGAGCTATTCAAACGCATGTTCGCTATTAGATTTAATACTATTTGGTAACGAGTTCCAGATACGTGGTGCGGCAACGCTAAAGGAACGATCTCCACCATATTTGAGCTTTGTTTTAGGAACTTTTAACATGTTCTTTTGACTAGATCGGAGCGCTCTGTTTTGTTGCAAGGGTATTAAGAGTTCGGCGAGGTATTCGGGTCCATCCCCGTTCTTGAAGGTAATTAGAGCTATTTTGAACTGGATTCTCTGACTCAGATTGTAGATAACCGTTGTCATCATACGCAGCTTTGTAACAATATCGCCTTTCATTGTGACGTCTAAGATATTTGCAAGTTGGCCGTCTAAGGCCCGGCAATTTTCGTTTTGTTTTGGTTTGGCAATTTGATCTTGCACATCGAGTTTTACTTGACTGGATTCACTCTTTGCGTACTGCTCGTCCATTGGTTTCCTAGGGCATGGAGGTTCCGAACACTGTGGTGTTCATGCGGGTTTGGCCCCTCCGACGTTTTACAGGTTCCATTGTGCGTTGCAACAGGCGGGAAGCCCATTTTCGCACGGTGGATATTTACTCCTTTTTCGTTCTTTAACATTTTCCAACTTTCCAAGTGCAGACATTGCCGTTATTCTGTTTAATAAGTCCAGTTTCACACGTTCAGCGGCGGCCAGTTTCGCTTTTAAATGTATATTTCAAGATCTTAGCTAAAATTATAGCAAAAACGCATCGAAAAAGCTTTATCAAATGTTATAAACAACGCCCAGTCAGGCCTATTAAAAGAAAGGTATATACCGACGCAAAGTAAATTGACCAATAGATATTTCGCACATATAGGCAAATGGCGCGTAGGTCTGTTGTTTCAATATGTTTGAAAACAACGTGGAAGGCTTGTTTTAGGAAAATCGGGAGCTTTGCAAAAAGAACAAAGTCAAAATATCCACAAATCGAAATGCCACAGCTTTCGGAACATGAAAGATGGCAAGCTGTCGACATGTTAGAGAATGGTTGTTTACCAAGTGTCGTCGCCAGAAGATTTGGAGTGACTTTGTCAACCGTTAGCAGACTGCAGCAGCGGCATATACAGACTGGCTCTGTACAGAATCGCCCGCGAACTGGTCAACCACGAGAAACGACGGCCGCGCAAGATCGCGGGATTCGAACGGCGCATAATCGGAATCGGTTTCTCACCGCAAAAGCCGCGGCATATGTCACCGCAGGTAGACATAATGACCGCATCAGTTGGCAGACAGTATTAAATCGACTGCAGGAACACGGGATTCGCCTTAATAGAACCTACGTAGGACCTGTTCTTAACAACCGCAGGCGGCGTATGCGAAGGGTTTGGGCCGCCAATCATTCCGGAAATCGATGGCCATTACATATGTGGAGAAGGGTTGTTTTCTCAGACGAGTCGAGGTTTTAGCTTTTTTTTTTTGGCATGACGGCCACAGCAGAGTATTTCGGTGACGAGGCGAAAGATTTGCTAGACCATGCGTTCACGAAGTGGATAGGTTCGGAGAAGGAAGCGTGATGGTATGGGGTGCCATTAGATTTGGTTGGAGATCACCCCTCCTTGTCATTCAAGGAAACTTAACTGCTGTGGGCTACGCAGATACCGTCCTAGAAGGCCATATCGTACCATACTGTACACACGACATTCAGGTTAGTTTTATGCAGGATAATGCGAGACCACACGTAGCTGGAATATGTATGGATATTCTTCGGAATAACAACGTGCAAACCCTAGACTGGCCTTCGTATTCATCAGACATGAATCCGATTGAACATCTGTGGGATACGCTCGATCGGAGGGTTCGCGCCCGAACCCCACCCCCACAGTCTCATGCCGAACTGAGACAAGCGCTCATCGAGGAATGGCATCTGATACCTCAATGGAGGATAAATAGACTGATTACATCGATGCCGCGACGTGTACGGGCCCTGATTGCGGCTCGCGGAGGTCATATAAGATACTGATTTGGAAGATTCGCGTTATCTCGTGAAACGATCGATAATAAGGATGGCTTAGATATTGTCGATGCGTTTAGTATTTAGGGATAAGATACCCAATATATGAAGAAATATTGTGTCAAAATTTGAGAAAGGTACGCCTTATACTTTTTTGAAATAAATAATTTTGAATTTACACTTGCGTTTTTACTTTGCGTCAGTATATATCAGAAGGTGTTCGGTTAATAGACCTTTATGATGATTCAAATCAATCTGGTATAATTTTACAACAACTAGATTTTGAAAAAAAACATTCGATACCGTAGAATGGAATTTAATATTTGCCTCGTTGGAAAAATTTGGCTTTGGTGAGGATTTATTTCTTGGATAAAATATTTGGATACGGATATTTGGAGTTGATCTATTTCTTGGGTGGCCTGCCTCGCGGTCTTTGATTTGAGAAACCTTCTCGGTATACTTTGGTGACATAGCTTTCAGGGGGCGTTTGACGTGGCCAAACCATCTCAGCCGTTTTTGCTTTACCACTTCAGTGATTGTGTTTGTCATCTGAAGGACTTTGTTGATGTGCTCGTTTCTCAGCCTTTCTCTGCGCGTCACCCCTAGGATGGCTCTTAGGCAGCGCATTTCGAACACCTCGAGCCTGCGCGTTTCGCCCAATCGGAGGGTTCATGTTTCGGATGCGTATATTGCTATGGGCACTATTAGGGCGTTACATATGCGTGTCTTTAGGGCATTGCTTATTGATTCTTTTTCCATATGGCCTCTCTCAGTCGACCAAATGCCGTCGATATTACATATGTAGCGCTATTCGGCACTACGTTTCACAGAAATACAAATTCTTCTACATGCTCTACTTCTTCCCCGTCGATGACTATTTGATAATCGCTCGGGGAGATTATTTTACATTTGACGCCGTCTATTTTCATACCCAATGTTTGGCATACATTTTCGAGCTATGAAGTTGACCAGGCTTTTCAGTTCTTTCATGACAAATTCTAAGACAATATTGAATAGAGTGGGTGATAGTAGGTATCCCTGTCTATGGCCGATCTTCTTTGCAAACCACTAAGTTAACTGTCCATCGTTCACTACGGCGCACTCTATCTCATTCCATAGGGACCCTATAATATGGATGATTTTGGGATATTTACCGATTGCGATAATCATTTTCTACAGGGCTTTCATCCATACAGTATCGAAGGCAGCATTGGAGTCAACGAAGTTAAAGTGTAGTGGGAAACGATTTTAAGTTAATATCAATTACCTGTCTCACTAATTATATGGCGTCTACCGTGCCTCGTCCGGGTCTGAAGCCAAATTGGCTCTTACCAGTTGCCTCCTCCGTCTTCCGCTTCTTCCAATTCAGAGGGATTCTGCTGAATACCTTTCCTGGAATTGAAAGGACCGAGATGGCTCAGTAGTTGCCCGGATTGAGTTTATCGCCCTTCTTATTGGAATGGCTAGCATACTTACCCAGTCTTTCGGAGTCTTCTCATGCACCCAGATAGCATTGAATATTTTATGAACCATTTCCGTCATGGGCTTCCCACCAGCTTTGAGGACCTCTGCTGTGATGCTATCGATGCCGGGAGCCTACCGGTTTTTCATTTTCTTAAAAGCCTGCTCGATTTCCTCTAGGACAAAAGGGCGGAAGTTCGTCTGCTTCCTAAAGGGGCCGGGTATTTCGTCTATGTGTACACTTGGGCCTTGTGTACACTGGGGCTTTGTGTACACTGGGGCTATGTGTACACTGGGGCTCTGTGTACACTGGGGCTCTGTGTACACTGGGGCTCTGTGCACACTGGGGCGTTGTGTACCCTTGGGCTTTGTATACACTGGGGCTTAGTGTACACTTGGGCTGTGTGTACACTGGGGCTATGTGTACACTGGTGCTATGTGTACACTTGGGCTTTGTGTACACTGGGGCTATGTGTACACTGGGGCTCTGTGTACACTGGGGCTTTGTGTACACTGGGGCTATGTGTACACT
>LQRL01047620.1:0-12687 GCA_001703475.1 Hydroides elegans | reverse complement strand
AGGGAGCTAATAAACTTCCCTGTGGGACACCGCATGAAATATCTTTTGCATCAGAGATTATACCGTTTATCATGACACACTGTTTGCGATTAGACAAATAAATGTCCAACTAAATTGAATTTCATTTTATATGCCCCAGTGTTCTTTCGCTGTGCTACGAGTATAAACTCATGTCCATACAAGTGACTATTTTATAAATTAAGAAATAACTTGAAATCATAGATAAGATAGTAAACTGATAGATAACACCATTTAACATTTGCTATGAATCAAACAAGTTTTAGGAAAGCACCACGAACGTTGTGTGAAATTTAAATGTCCAACTAAATTGAATTTCATTTTTCACCCATTCGATGGCAAAAGACGCATTGATTTTATTGATCAAAATATAGATAAATATATGTTGGACAATATCTCACCTTTATACTTGGTTGGAAATCACGTTTTTAACTACTATCCTCAATAATTTGTAATAAAATCGTAGTTTTTAAACTGCCCACTTTTTAAAAGGTAAACTATAAACAAAGCATTTGATTGGATCAATCCACGAATCGCTATCCAATCAAAATCAATCAGATAACCACCACGATAAATGTATCAGCATAATTTTATCACAGGGATTGATATTTATCGTTTAGGAAAACAAATGATATACTGCAGTACATGATAAATTGTAGATTATCAAACACTAAATATTATTTTATAGATATATGATGATAACATAGTGGTCATTTTTCACCTGAATGTATTTTGTTCATAAATATATGTTAACCCTTGTAAACCACTATATATAATTTCTTCGGTTTCTCAATTCAAATTTCATGGCAATTACATGCTCTCCATTCTATAACAGTATATTTTTCAACATCATATTTGTATATAATGAATTACAAAACGTATAAAGAACAAATTTGTACCGAAATCAATAATTTTCGTTATAGACTCGTAGCATTATGGTATTTAACATATATATTGATATTATTTATATCAAAAAGTTGTTTTATGAATTTTTCAAATCTCAATTAAATCAAAATAATCGACTTAATGGATATTGTTATTTTTTATTATATCTAGATCAATCACTTAAGCCATTAATAGTATAAAGCGATAATTTTTTGGCTTTATAAGTTGTTCCTTATATATCACGGCTGCTTATCCTCGCTACAAATTGACCCATTTAGTTTTTGGAGCCACTTCATATGCATCTGATTCTTTAACCCCTTTCTTTATTTTCATAGGATTTAGCATGCATGTTTTCGGTTTTGTATGCATAAAATTATGTCGATTTTTTTGTTTATTTTGCTGTCTTTACACTGTATTTTGAAATGGTTGCTACATAGGTGTTCCCTTTAAATTTGTATATAATCGAATTTGAATTGAGCTTGTTTCATTGCCATTAATCATATATCCCTTCCATCTCAATTTATTTACAAACTATGGCTCTAAATATGATGCCTATTTTCCAAAATAACACGCCTTCCCCTACAAATTTTTATTTAGAAATATGCATCGCATTGACTCTAAGGGAATCGCGTTGATATTTCCTTAAAGTTTTACTTGCATTAGCAATAATCCATATATTAAAAAAAAATACATCTATAAGGGGATAAAATAAAAGATATACGAAGGGAATTATTGCAATGGGTTAACGCTACTAAATGTGAAAACCCTGCATATTATCGGCTTAATACCAAAACTAAGCACTCACATCAAATGGGTCTATTTATATGAACTCACTATTTTGACATCTTATTGAAAGAATTGTAAATGATCTGCTATATTGGTTGATTTAATGACATGACTTAATGAACATTTAAAATGCAATATAAAACGTATACATTCGGGATAAGAAAATAAAGACAAATATATAACAACTTTTTATAAATATATATCATGAAATACATGTTCTTGTAAGACGATTGAAATAAAATGAATACATTTTCGAATAAATCAAATATAAGTAAAATTTATGACACGTTCTTTCAACGATATTCATTATATTTTTTTTGCAAAATCATATAGAAATCATTAGTTTTTAGAAATAAGTTATAAAATCATTTATAAATGTTGAAAAACGCAATGCAGTTACCGTGTCATATAACAGAAAGTGTATTTAGTACTGCATTGAATTTAATATCATGATAAAGTCGATTAAATGCAAAATTCAACCATATCAAAATTATTGAAATTAATTGATAAATAGTTTTATAAAAGCTTGATTCAACTTTAACGAAAATGTAAAGTTTCAGAATCAAATTATGCGGTTTTGTGGCATTTTTTTGTTTTATTTTTCATTCATTAATCAAGATGGAGGGTGTTAACGAAATATTGAGTACATTAAATTATAAGTAGAAAATATATTGGCAAAAAGTAAATTTAAAAAAAAACGTGGCAACACGTTTAAAATGCGTTCAAAATGCGTTTAAAATGCGTGTAAAGCTGGCAACATTTAAGAAATATACACGCTTTTAAAGCACTCTGCAGATAGCAAGCTTATGTAAATAAAGACTCATGACCAAATAGGGTTGTGGTGAACAATAGACTAGTAGGCACAAAAAAATCTAAGTGGGCCGCTCTAAACAGCATTCATATGTAAACATACAAATTCACATACATTTGTTTGAAATGAAAATTAAATAGAACATGACAAGTAAATGTTTTAGTTAGAAAACATCTAAGCTATATATTATTTTGATTTGAAATACTGTTCTGACAATTTAAACATAGAAATGCAATCCTTTTTTTCTATTTAGAAAACAAAAACAAAGGATACATAAACACAATCAACCATGCATGTTAAATTGAGAATTATATAAATACAACACATGAATCTAAATAAACATAGCAAAAATAAGTGAGTTTGGAAAGAGATACATATGTTTTTTTTAAATATATTTATCGATTTAAAAGTGAAAATTATGATCACAAATCACGATTTGTTTGTAACCTTAATCCATATGTACCAGAACATTCCAAAGTTATTAATATGAATTAACGTTACACTGGGAAGGCTCATATTTCATTATTCTTTATTTAAATTATTTCCTACGTTGTAATATTTATAACTAAAAGCATATATTTGCTCAATTAAGTCTCAAAACGTATGCATATAAACTTGTGCAAATTCTTAATAAGGTCTGTTTTCGTCCAAGAAATGTTGGAGCTGTATTACACTTTCTTTCAATCCATACCTACCAAATCCAATTCTTACGTATCGATCTTCAAAGTCATACATGCTTGCTGGTAAAATTAATATTCCTTTATCTTTAAGTAGTTTTTCTGCAAAGCCTGTTGCTCCGCCACAACCAATATCTAGTATCCATCCTTTAAGCATTACGAAAGTCGTTGTACCAGCTCTTGGTACATGCCATTCAAATATATCGGCGTTGTGTGCAAAGAATTCATTCAAAATAACAAGATTTCTTTCAATTATTCCTAACGTTCGCCGAAGGATAATTTCACGATTCTGTAAGGCTAAATATGCATTAATGAATGATTGATTTAGTTTCACACCATGAGGTTAGGTAAAATAATTTCACAAATTTATATATATAAAACACTCGGCATTAGATTTAGCTTGATAAAAACAGATTAAATGGGCGCTCGACTTTCAATATTGAATGCAAATAAGATAACTAACATTTTAATAACTATATATTAAACAAAAATACATTACATGAGAACATACCGATTGATGCCAGAACCTCACTTGGTGCAGCAGGACATATAGTTATGTAGTCTTTCAAATTCCACATCATATTGTATATTTCTTTATTCCTTGTACAAGTCCACCCAATCCGTAATCCAGGAAGACCATATGCTTTTGACAAACCGCTAACACTTATACTGTGTTCATACAACGCACACACCGATGAATTGGCGTTTGTTCCATCATTGTTTGTAAACCTATGAGAATTCATTTTATTTGACATGAAATATAGTTGCTTCTCTGAGCAAGTAACATTATTTTATGAGTAGTTATAACAAATTAATTTAATTGAGATATAAGTGTTAAAGACTGTTACTATCTAAAGGGCATCAGTGATATATAGTGACATATGGAAGTAAGCAATGTTATACTTGAACATAAATAAAGCCTGATTCACACACAATAGCATATGACTTCCAGTGAACCATGCACAATTTATTACCCGTATATTTCATCTGAAAATATGAAGATATTTTCATCTCGACATGATTCTATTAGTTCCTGCCAATCAGCTGAACTCGGAAGAAATCCAGTCGGATTATGCGGGAAGTTTACAACTAAAAGCTTTGTATTTACTTTGACGAGTCTTTGCATTTCTTTTATATCAAACTCCCAACCTTCAAAATAGGAAAAAATATCAATTTTGAAATTTCCTTTATAATACACGATACACGTTATTTCTTTAACGATATTCAATGGAAATATAATCTTATTTTAAGAAAGTTATTTCTATTGCGGTATGAGGGAGATATAACCCTTAATAGAAAACTATGACAACTACTCATAATTTTATTATGTGTTAGTTGAACGTACCATCACGTGTAAATGTAGGCCTCCAATAGCTCATGGCACATGAGTGTGTATTCAATATTTCATAAAGGCCTTTGTATGCTGGAAATAGCGATATTGCGTGAATCGGTTCGTCGTTATTGTTTCTAAATGTTTATGCAAACACAGAAAACATTAATCAAAATACGCATATTATTAAGCATCTTAATAATTTAGGAATATATTAATTAGTTTAGTTGATTTTTAATCCTATACATATATAAACGTTCATTCTTAAAAGAAAACATTTCGAAACTGTAAAATGACTACCCTTTTACTTAAAGCACTTATTCGCCTTTGTTGGTTTAGTTAACATTCGTTTTAACCAAATACACTGTTGATATTGCATTTTTTTTATATAATATATCCATGATTTTATAAATATATTCATCGAATTTGAGAATCTGTATAACTATTTCTGTATGAGCGCTTTGAAAAAAAAACAAGCAAGCAAACCGTTTGAGGTATTCCATTAGACAAGTCATTGCTATAAAAATGCCCTCTTGAGGTGCAACAACCATGACGTCATCCCGATCCACATTATGTATATTTGCGATATCTTTCCGCAGTCTAGGATCCCCTGTCATCTCCGTATATGACAGCTTGAGATTTTCCAATTTTTTCTGCTTAAATGGAACTTAGTTAATAATTAATCAAAACTAAATATATTTGTCATCAGAAATGCTCCTTGTTTACAGGCATTAAAACAAATATAGTGTTTTCTAATTTTCTCTATGCTTGTTTTTGACATGTCTAATTTAATTGGATGTTTTTAAATTGTATCTCTAGATTGTGAAGAGTAACGGTAACATACATAATTTAATAAATAAATCAAGTAATAATAATGTTTTATTACCTTTGTATGAAAATCGGCATATGACAGCAATTCTGGTATTGTTAATGCCTCAACGTCAGAACAAGATAGTAAATATTTCGATCTAAATTCTTGAATACCCAAATATCGCTCCATTTTAAATGGTGATGGTAATCTAGTTGACATACATCGTATTGCTGCATAGTTTTTCTTCCACTTTTCAATGCCATAATATCTTACTGTGGACATCATTATCATTGAAGTTATTCGCATAATTTCTTTAGATTTAAATTCAAAGAGATAAAAAAGCCACTTTTTTAATTTAAAATCACGTTCTGCTTTTTCAATTGCAATAAAAAGCTTGAAGTATAATCAAGTGGTTGAAACACTAGCGGTAGCATACACTATCTTAATTAAGTCAAATTGTTTTAATTAAAGATAGCTACCCGTATAAATTAAACGCTTTGATATGTAATCCAATCAAGTAGTTTTAATTCAATGACAAGCAAAACATTTTTGATTTTTCCGAGAAAGAAATGGCGTTAAATAACGTTATGTCTATTTATGGAATTGTTGAAAGCGATGAAAATTTGTTATAATCATAGAATAATCATCATTACTATTGAGTTGTAAAATCAATTAGCTTTATTCAATGGGCACCATGTTGTTCAAATTGGAAAAATGTTTAAACTCTTTCTCTTTATACTTGTTTTTTTTTTACAAATATATCAATTAATATGATTCATTAAATGTATTGAAACATCTTTAACGTTTTAAGTTTTTTTATATATACTATAGAATAATTTGAATGACATTGTTTTGTAAAGTGTGTGTCTTTGACATTTTTGTATGGGATTTGTATATCTAAACAACTGCCTATGTTATGTTTCTATTACTATGGTACACATCTTAAAAATGCCGAGGGTTAATCATTTGCCATTGTGTCTTATAAAAAAGTAAAAGAGTAACTCAAACATAAGATCAGAGGGTATTCAATATGTTTACATATCTTTATTCTTTCACATAATGATTGATCGTTAGGTAATTGATATTCAACTTGTGCTGATAATTCTATAGAGAATTGTCAACTAAATATCTTGATACTTTATAATCAAGCAAACTAAAACCTTCAAACGCTGATTCTCAAACTCCCATATTATCTAAAGTTCAATTTCTAACTCATATGTTAGGGTTTACGTTCCTGTATGAACTCTTCAAAGGGAACCAAACATTCTTTTAGGTCCTTCCTACCAAAACCAATGCGTATATATTCATCTTGGAAATCATACATTTTTGCCGGTAATACAAGCAGTTCTTTTTCTTTGAGCAATGCCTCAGTTAACCCCATTGCCCCACCATCGCCTATTTGTAACAGCCATCCTTTAAGTTTTACAAATGCGGTTGTACAAGCACGAGGTGAATGCCATTCAAATATGTCTTGGTGTCGTGAAAAGAAGTCGTTGAGGATGCCAAGATTTTGGTGAATAATTGGCATTGTGTGCTGCTGAAGTATTAGCTCCCGCTTTTGAAGTGCTGGAAAATCAAATGTTTTATTGTACACTTTATGTAAGTAATCATACAAAAACTATTTCGGTGTAATATTAACATTAAATATATAGTTATAGAATTTCACTATTTTATTTAAAACCTGAGCTTTAATTAATCCCATTCCCGTAGCCCGTAGAAACTATGTACAAATTAATAATATTATAATCAAGTTATCATAATAAGTTATTATCTATAATGCGACCAGTGGCATATATTCAAAACCATCTATTAACATTATCTTTTATAATAATCTGAAAATACTATACCCATAAGTGCTAATATTTCGCTGGGTGCTGGTGCACAAATAGTTGTATAATCCTTTAAGTGACACATCATCTCGAACATATCTTGATTCTGAGTACACAGCCATCCTAGTCGCAGTCCAGGGAGAGCATAGGATTTCGACATACCACTTAATGCTATACTATTCTTGTATACTTCACATGCTGAAGGATTGGCGTGTGTACCATCGTTATTTGTGAAACTGAAAGCAAAATCATAAAACAGATAAATAGATTAGCGATTTTTATACAATGTTTTAAGTCTTAATTTTAGTCTTAATTTTCAATACGTGCCAATGCAACATATTGATAACAGTTGCTTGAAACCCATAAACATTCCAATCAAACATATATGCATGCATTGTTACGTCTGTTACGTGTGACATGCAAATATTAGTATGTTAATTCTTTTTGAATTGTATTGATTGCCGCCCAATTGAAATATATAACTAGATTTTCTTTGGCCGTACCTATACATTTCATCAGAAAACAAAAATATATTTCTTTCTTTGCAGAAGTCTATGAGTTCGTTCCATTGATCATAAGTTGGTAGAAAACCCGTGGGATTGTGAGGAAAATTGACGACTAGAAGCCTTGTGTTAGGTTTAACCATACTCTTGAGTTTTTGAATATCAAAGGTCCACCCTGTGACATAAAGTGTTGTGTGATATTAAATGAGTGAATTATATAAAATGCAAGTTGTTAGGCTTGTTAAAAGCTTAAATTTGGTACAGCAAGCGGAGCATATATCAATCATATGTCATTCATAAATGACATTATTATCTCAACTTTGCACACAACTTATATATATAACTGTTCTGACATTTTCATTACAAAAACAGATTTAAGACTGCTGATAAAATATAAGTCGTTCTATCCAAGTTTAATCGATATATCAGCTTTAACTTAAATTTATAGAATCTAGCAAATAGATAAAACTCTTACCATTATTTGAAAGATCGGGTATCCAAAAGCTGAGATCACAGTCGTGTGTGTTGATGATTTCATAGAGACTCGTATATGCAGGATAAACTGATACGGCATGGAAGGGCTCGTTTTGGTTCTGACTGCAAATATAATTATCAGATATACATCACGTTAAGCCTTCTAGTGTTTAACATAACAGCAACAAAGGTTTTAGATATATTAGAACAGTACATGCATATATACTTATATATAATGATCAAACAAATAAAATGAAGCTTTTACATAAATGAAAAATGTGCATAGGCTTTTCTGTTATATATGTACTATTCATAAGTTGTTATTATAAATTTATATGCAAATGTATTCTTGTTAGAATCGTTTATGATTAAATATCTTAATAACAAATGCGTCAACTATTTTTACGTTTTAAGATATTGCATGAGACAATTCATGGCGATAAAGATGCCTTCTTGTGGAACCAAAACCATGACTTCATCCTTGTGCACTTTGTGTATTTTGGCAATTTCTTCGCGAAGACGAGGGTCGCCAATCATCTCAGTATATGACAGCTTGAGATTATTCCATAGGCCCTATAAGACAGTTATCAACATATTATTGCATCAGATATTCACATGTATAGACATTGTTAGAACCACAACATTAAATAAAAGGGAAATGGACAAAAAACATTCAAGATATTGATACTATTGCAGCAAATATACGAATCTATAAACATTGTTAGAATCGCAACATAAAATAAATTGAACAATGTAACTTCTTTCAAATGTACTAATACAATCATGTATTTTGCATGGGAGAATGATTGTCATTGATACGTTTTGTATATGTTAACCGTGTGCTGTATTAACATTTATAAAATGTTTTTTTTTCAATCAAGTTGGCTTATGTGTTATTGTGGTATGAATTAAATATAAAGTAGAAACATCAATTACCTTCGTCTCACCGTCTGCGATTTTAATCAAATCTGGAATTGTTAATGCCTCTGCATCAGAGCAGGAAAGCAAATAACGGGTATTATACTCATATTTGCCAAGAAATCTCTCTATCTTAAAGGTTGAAGGTAACTTTGAGCTTATGTGGCGTTTTGATTGTATATCAAAACACAAAGAAATGTTACTTGTCTTGCGCAAAGCTGCAAACAGGTTCCTCATTTTGTTTATACTTAATTTTTATTTATTGTTGAATAATCTAGAAAATCAAAATATATTCATACTTATAATCATATAAGTTAAACAATTGCTTCAAGAATATCTCATTTAAGATCCTATATGAATGTTATCCAAATAGTTTATTGCATCTGTGTCTTTATACTATACAAAATATATATTCATAAATGCATATGTATATATATTAGCATATGTATGTTGAACTAATTGAAATACTCTATTGCATATACTTAGTCAACAAAGTATACTTATTATGCAGATAAGCAGTATTCAAGATAATGCAGGAGGCAGTTTATTGCCTAAGGTTTATACTTCAACTCTTAACTGAAGTAGTACTTATTAACATATCCTTCTTGTAGATGCAATGATCAATATCGTTCATTTTATGAATCGATATATTACATTAACAGTTTTATATAATTTCGAATGAATGTAGGTTTGAATTTAGAGGGAATCACAATGTGATTTATAATGTCTTTCGATTTGAGTAAGTATTTTTCTTAATTGAATTTCATTAATTCATTAAATTGAATTTAGTTTGACAACCATAATCACAAAATTAGACCTTATGATCCTGCTTCTTCTTTCCCCCTTTTATTAAAATCACTTCTCAATCATTTAAGGATAATGATATGTTTCGCTATTAATTTCGCTTATAAATCTTAAAATGATTAGGACCTGCTTCGTTTTGAAAACTTGATGCCATTTGTTTTATCGAGTTAGTCCCAAAATTTTGATTTTAGAATGCAAGATACAAAATCTTAAAATATTTTTGATTTTAGAATGCCTGTTATTAGGGAACACTCGTGAACCGAGTTGTTTGGTTTGGGAAATACTCGCATAAAAGTCATACTATTCCCTATACTATTGTTTTTATCATTTGTAGTTAAGATAAATTTATCCAAAAAGTGCTTGTTTTAGTTAAAACAATAACCAGTTTTTTTGCGCTTAAAAGCATTTGTTCACCAAATAAGTGTCCTATATGTAACCAGTTATGATAAAACAGTTTCAGGTTTGCATTTAAATAACAAGGCATAGAAACCAAATCAAATCGTTATTAACAGCTGCCCTCTAATCCATGTGTATCCTTTCTTGATAAGAGCTTGCTTCTTGCATCAATAGAGCCCGCGCATTTCAATAAACAATTCCCTACTGATTTGTTAATAAAGATAGTTTTATATGCCATATCACCAGGTTTATTTCAGATTATGAAACATATGGACTAATATATATGTAAGGATTGTCCACATTAAGTTTAAAGTTAAATAACCTAGTTAAAGATATTTAAATACGTTTGAAAGGGTAATTCATTTAATAATTTCTCCCCATTTTGTTCATATTTCAGACAAAAATATAATGATACCTTTCGATCAATCATTTGTAATGTTACGCAAGTGTGCAAGTAGGAATATCATATAGAGGGCAGGTGTGTTAACTATGCCCCTGAAGACTTAAAATCGATTTTTTTTCAGAAGCGGTGCGCTAAAATTTTACTCAAAACCATATATAAAATCATAAATCACAACAGCGACATGCCATCCACAAACCTCATATCACTGTAAAACCAACATTCATCCAGTAACTACTGAACTTTAAAATGGATATTTTAAGTGTGCATGTGAACGTTCTAGCCACGACTTGCTGATTTGATTACTTTGTGTTGGTTGCTTCTGCTCCCTTAAAATGGATTTAGTTGATTTTTTTATGTCTAAATCATCATGCTATCTTTTAAAAGGGTATGTTTATTGTGACGGATGAGATTACACCGCCACTCTTATAACCACACATAGTTAAATGTTCCTTGATCCAATATTCTATTACTTTCAAGTAAGTGAGCAAAAACATCAACATTTTAGTATATGCTTCTTTTAGATTTAGTATTTACATTACCATTAAAAGAAATGTAAGTGTGAATCAGATATTGCATCGAGATATGAAATTGCTTTTGGATTTAGTTAAAACAGCTGAAACCCTATTTTCGGGATAGATGACCTGCACAGCTTGGTTATTTTTGATTGACTTGCAAAATCATACATCAACTTCTTAAATTACATAACCATCTCACTGTAAACCCCACATTCATGCAATAACCACTAAACTTTAAAATGTATATTTTAAGTCTGCACGTGAACTTTTTAGCCACGACTTGCTTATTTCATTACTTTGTGTTTTTTGCTATTGCTCCCTTAAAGATGGATTTAGTTTATGTTTTTATATTTGAATCATCACGTCGTCTTGTAAAAGGGTATGTTTATTGTGACGGATGAGATTACACCGCCACTCCTATAACCACACACAGTAAAGTGTTCCTTGGTCCAATATTTTATTACTTTTCAGTAGGTGAGTAAAAAAATACATTTCAGTATATTCTTCGTTTAGATTTAGTGTTTAGTAACCTCCTGAATAGGTGTGGAGCTTGCAGTGTTTACACTAAATATCTCGACGTACATCAATATGAATAAGGTAAAGAACAAAGAAATGGTTCACTGTCCTCGAGAGTCTTGTTTCTTTTTTGTATGTTTTGTTAAACGCTAATAAGAAAAAGAAGTAGTAGTAGTAGTAATAGTAGTAGTAGTAGTAGTAGTAGTAGTAGTAGTAGTAGTAGTAGTAGCAAAAGAACTTTAAAAGTGATGGATAGTGAAAGTGTTTTCTGTCTCACAGAGGTATTTATATTTGATATTTTATTTTTAAACTGTTGTAAGTCTAAAACTAATAGAATCATATAAAGTCTGAATTAGTATTTCTAGTTGTTATTGTGTTTTAAGCTCTTTATATTCAATCAATTTATTGAAGCATACATACAATAATCTTCTCATATTGATTTCATTCATGAAATAGAATGTTCAAATTTGAGGGCAGGATGACCAATCTCTTATAAGTTTTACAATTTTCATGTATGAGATAAAACTTGCTGATTCTGACTTTGACTATGAAGTAGAAGAAGAGGAAGAGTGTTGTGGATTTATATTATGCCGCGCAGTGATTATACTGGCGCGAATCGTCCCCATGAAGTTTGAAGAGACAACATCTCATTCTACGGCAACTCAATATGTGTGTTTGGACATAATCATTGGATCATGTCTATATAGTAGTTGGATAATATTATGTGCTGCTTTTACCTGTGATCACTGAGGATCTTCGGTGAATTACACCACATTTAATGACGACCTGCTTCGTTACCTGTGAGTTACATCGCCTGTGGTCGCCACCTGTCTGGATTATATACATAGCCGAGGCCCTTGAGTGGACTTAGCCTGGGACTTTGTGAGTTCGCACAACTTTACAACAAAAGTAAGAAGAAGAAGGAGAAGAAGAAGAAGAAGAAGAAGAAGAAGAAGAAGAAGAAGAAGAAGAAGAAAAAGAAGAAGAAGAAGAAGAAGAAGAAGAAGAAGA
>LQRL01047599.1:0-15559 GCA_001703475.1 Hydroides elegans | reverse complement strand
AATATGCCACTAGATGAAAATTTAATATAAATGCCTAGCCAGATTTTTGACGACGAGGAGCGACAGTGAATCTTGTTTTATTTGTTCTTTTTATGACTTTTTCATTTTTTCAACGTCACTCATGATCGCTCAATCCTGAGAAGCCACAGTTTTAAAGCGATTTTTATCGATACATGGCCTTCTATAAGCACCAGATCTCACCATTTTATTAAAATTAGTAAATTTACAATTTGTGAGAATATCAACCCAAAATAAAGACACTATTATTAACAATTTACAAGTAGGTACATGCCCCCAACGAATATTATGACTTTCTAAGTTTATTTGCTCCTGACATAATTTTACTTTATCAATGATGTTTTTCATTCTTAACTTATTTCGTGAATAATATTGCAATAATATCTAAACCATGTGAATAAACTTCAAAGCAATGTTTCAATTTATTATTGACGATACGAAAGACGAGCCTGGATACGCCGTAATGATTACCGCAACCCGTGTAATATGAGTTTTACACATGAGTTGCGACCAAATACATCAAATAAAACTGCAATGGTTACCTGGGGATGTAAAAAGAAATAAGTACTTTTAGGGCATATACTCTAACTGTAATTGGGTTGTTATTGCGATAATAATACATTGCTCATTTTCATGAACTGCGATACAAATGAGCAGTGATCTTAGAATTGTCAAAATTCATTTTTGAATACGTATTTTTCAAATTAACGGGTAGTATAAGCCTGTGTCTCTAGTTTTACATAGGATAGTCTTATGAAATGATATTGATGGCAAAGAAAGTTCATATTTTCTTATGCATTATTCAAATGTACGTTTCTGATCGTACGGGTCTTATTCAATATTATTTGCACGTGGCATCTAAACCATGTGGCCATCGTATATGATTTCTATATTTCTATGTTTTATAATGCATCCACCATTCAAAAGACGAGAATAAATTGGCCTTGAGCATGACCGCATGATACACCCGTCACGTCAGTATAATCGAGTGAAACTGCGCTTCTCGTTAATACCAGAACAGCATCCTGGTTTATACATGATAATTGTTCATGAGCAAGCTATCTTAAGAGCCACATAAATATGTTGGGATATACACTCTATTGGTTTTGTATATCAATAAGACTAGTTGTCTCTTTTCAGTTATATTGTCTTAAAATATGTGTTTGTGTTTCCTCTTGATATATCTAGATATCATGATTTGATTAATCAGGTGCCCTCCTGTCTTACATTTTTATATTTAATTTAAGCAGCTATGATGTTATCAATAAGAGGCCATTTGAATAAATTTATCCGTTTATTTGCAAGAATATAATAAAAAAATAATGCAACACATCACAGTCAGTCCGATAAATATAGTACACTTAGTCGATGGTCGTAGTTAAGGGAATTGTTGGAGCTTGAACTAGTATGGATAAAGTTGTTCACAGGTTAAGCCTGACCCATATATTTGCTTTTTGTCCTTTATATATCTCTACAAATACTTTTTATGCATGGACCGCACAGACCATCAATATTATCTTTAAAATCCCAAATAATTTAGTTTTCACTACTCAAACATGAAATATGGAGGAAAAGATTATGCAATAACAAAGCTATACATTTATATATAAGTATATAGTATTGGTAGCAATTATCTCCTTATGGGCAATTCCATCGTTGCGTACGTTACTTTTTGGGTTCCTGTATTCAAACTGACAGGTAGTCAACCACAGTCGTTATTTCTATTACATTTTGGCATTATATTGAAGGATAGATATTCCTGTTTTCAAAACAGTATACATTTAGCCATATTGTCTAGCAATTTTCCCAGGACATTCAATAATGTCGTCGTTATGTACGTTACACAAAATGGACATGGGTTTTTGGCACTTAAACGGAAGTCGCTATATTTGCTCAACAGAGTACGTTATAGAAACAAAAACCTTCCTTTGCATCAAATAACGTGATCAGCCTGACAGACTCGCGTTACGTACGTTACGTTACGTACGTTACAATGTCTTTGCAATTCTTCCAGTTGCTTATAACTTTGGATTTTGCGATCTTAATTGCTACAAACTTAGATACTTTGATAAGAATAGATGATGTAAATATGAATAATGCATGAATTATTGAGAAGTCGACATATTTTCGAAAATTTTAACTTTTTTAATTTCAAAAATGAGTTTTTTTCCTAAAATATATTATGTGTAATTTTTATCAGATTATCGAAGGACAATGCATGAAATAGGCTTATAATCAGATTCAAACATCAAAAAGATAAAAATATTATGGTTTAATACAGAATTCAAATTTCCTGCATAAACCCATTTATTTCTTATTTCAATGATTGTTTGCAATGGAGTCAAAGAATGAAAAACTTTCCCAACTCCCCAATATGCGTTGTCCTCGTTCTTTCTTACATGAGCCCGCATAATATATCCTATTTGTTATGATAAATAATAAATGAAATTCATTTTCTTAATTAAGATATTTTTTGGATTTCAATCAGAAAACCTTAATACATATATGACCATGTTGAGAATTCTAAATTTACTCATTCTTGTATTATACGCATGTTTATGCAAACTATTTCTGTGCTGTATAGTTTTTGAACAAAAATAAAGTAAAAAGGTGCCTGCGGAGCATCGTTATTATCGTATTTTGGCCCTGCATAGAATGAACACCTTGAGCATGATTCGAACCACCATAAGCATAAATAGTTTGCTGTTCTATTAATATAATTTTGTCAACCCCATGGCAAAGTTACGTGGAATTGCCCTAATCCATTTGCAAAGTATGGATTTGTGTTTGAAATTTACTTTACCATTGGTTGGACGAACATAATAATATATTTACTAGGTTAATATGCATCAACATGATATTGTGGTTTGATCAAATTTATTTTTGACTTACAACAATTCAGTAATCTACGTCATGAGATGCATGTTTAAGGTGGGGAGACCAGGTATATATAAATAATCATACCCCATATACACTGTTTTAAAAAAGTTACTCAGACATTTTGTTGTGAGTGTAAAATAAGTCTTAAAATAATAAATCTTTTTGTCACCGTTTGAAATTGTCAGGGTAAGTTTGAATATATTATCATTATAGATACACTTCTAATATCCTCTTCACTCATTTACCATGTTAAGTTAAGGTGCTGTCTTAATGTATATTTTGTTTGTTTATTGTATATTATTTATTATTATACTATTGTTTATTTATATATTCCCGTTAAACCTATCTTGAATATGCATCTGATAACATAGTGTTACTGTATTGTTGTAAGTCTAAATAAATTTGATCAAACCACAATAGGTTGTTGATGCATATGCGTCTAATAAATCCATTATTATGTTCGCGCGATCATAGGATACATTTCAAACAAAATGCATTCTTAGCAAATGGATGAGGAGCTAATTGTTGCCTTCCTCAACGACGATCATCGACCAAGGGTGCTATATTTATTAGAACATATACTTTATCTATTAAAAAAAGAAGGTACTGTCAAATAATTTCATTAGTGACAAATATGATTTCATATGTTTTACTATCATTTTATCTTAATGCATTTTACATCAGTTTTTATTGTATCAAACCCTAACTTAAATGTGTAACAACTAATCTAAAACATTATTATGTTTAAATCAAAGAATTGTTCAAAGCGAATCCGACGTTTAGTTTTTTTACTGTTTTGCATTGCTATTTTTATATCTTAACAAAAAATCTGATCAAAAGGCCTGCAAATAACAACCTGATTATTGCTTAAAAGGAAAAGTTGTTGTGAGAAAAGGGGAAGCTGATTAATCAAGTCAAAAAGCTTCAAAAATAAGTGGTCAGGATATTGACAAATAATATTATCTATTTACTGTTCTAAATGTATTTATACCTGTTTTTGGTCCTTAACTCGCGCAATGCAAAAAGGAAAAATCGAGTTTACGACCCAGCACAATCATGTGGCTCTAGAATTAGCGTGCTCTAGAACAATTATCAATAATACATGGGCTGTTCTAAACATTTAGATGATGTTACTTGGAATTATCGAGAAGCGCCCTCTCTCTATTATGCCGACGTGACGTTTATACCATATATGTTGACAATGAGCCAAAACATATTGCAACTATCCCCAAATAATACTAGCATGTGTACTGAGAGAACATATTAGTCTTTACGATTCCATCACTAACCTTTGCGGTTGCAGAGTTTCAAATGCATTTGACTCATATTACACTAGCACACACATGTTGCAGTCATGCGAGGCATATCCAGACATTCTTTTGAACGGTGAATAAATTATGAAACATTACTTAGAAATCAAGGATGTCCACATGTTTAGATGCCACGTGCAACTTACTATTATAAAATACAATGCAGTTATCTAACATGACCCGCACGATCAGAAACATAAGTTTAATAATGCAAAAGACGAAATGAACTCTTTGCCATGAATATCGTATTTCAATATTGCCTGATGCGCAAACAAAAGCTACCCGTAAGTTCAAAAACATGAATCTAAAAAAAAACACGTGAGCAGAAATGACTTTTGCCAATTTTAAAATCACTTCCAATTCGTACCACAGTTGTTGAAAATAAACAAAGACTAAATTTCGCAATTACAGTTAGAGAATATTCACTAAAGGTACTTATTTCTTTGTACTACCCCAGCATTAACCATTGCAGCTTTATTTCAAGTCTTTGCTCGAAAGACATGTGTTTAACTAATATAAGACGTGCTGCGGTCATCATCACGGCGCATCTAGGCTTGTCTTTAGCAGAGTCAATAATTCATGAAACATTGCTTTGAAATTGATCAGGATCTTTACATAGTTTAGGTGTCATGTGCCGCTATCTAAAGTACAGATAGAAGAGCAAACTTACATGACCCAAAGATCAGAAACATGCATTTCAATAATGCATTGAGCAAAATGCACTGCCTTTGCCATAAACATCCATATGATGTTAGCCTTTTTAATACGATTGATATATCCGGGCACTAATAACGATGTTAAAATCAACTACTTGCCTTGAGAAACGATTAACGTAAGTCTCTACCAAAAGAGTCATTTTATAGTTTCATACGGATATTGATAATAGAATATCTACACAAATTTAACATAACCTATATTTCACTTTTGAAACAAGCAGTTTTTTTCAAAGAAACATTGTTGTCCGAATTGAAATTGGTTTCCTGATAAAATAATTGTGTGCTGCGAGACTAATCGTATTTTGGGTGTATAAAGTTTGAGTAAATTTATGTCAAATGAAATGGAGTATTCAACAATTATACACATACTAATATTAAGTTTATTCTCATACATCAGAATTATTGAAACCTGTTTATTAAACAAAACTTTGACTCCTGCCTACGCTTTGATCGACAACAGTTCCTTGCAATACTTATTCGCGAGTTGCACTATCACATCTAAGGCACAACAAATGGAATTTGATGAATGTGTCTTTTTGTGCCAACAAGATGACACATGTGTGGCAATGCATCATGCAGATCAGGAATGTGAACTGTGTCGCATAAATGGAAACATTGTCAATTCATTGACGTTTGCCGAATTGAGACAGTCAAGTGTTGATGAACATGAGCAGACGCAATATTTTGTTGCCTTGGAATATCTTATGGATATTAGAATTGAGGTTATGCGCAATTGTCAAGACGTTCGATCGTTGTTATCGACTAGTCAAGATGGTGAATACTGTTTGTCAATCGATCGTTCAACAACCGATGGAACACGGATATACTGCAATGGCCTTGACACAACAACACCTGAATCCTACTTAACACTCCCTGCGGGTCCCGACGATAACTTTTCATTCACTACTCACCATTCAAACCGTCAAAGCGGTCGCATAAAATATGACAAACTTGGCTTGAACCTAATAAACATGAGGATCAACGCTTGGGATGACACGTTTGCAAACCAAAATATGACCCCTGGCATCGGCGACCCTTGGATAAATCCCTATCCCGCATACGGCAAAGCATGGGGTTGCGTTACCATAGGTCGTGGAAGCTTTAGCATCAATCTTACCGGAACAGGTTTCTACATCCCTGATACAGTTCAATGGTTACCAATTGCAGTCAATTATGGTATGAACTTTGAGGTTCGAACTGGACAAGAGGTTGTCGCCGAGTGCTACGGAAACTGTGGTGGATGTGTGCCTTCTTCAGACGGGGACGACGAATACAGAACACCAGAAAGACAAACGATTGAGGTTAGATATGATCCAGAGCGCGATGCAACGGCCTGTACTCCAGAGTGGCTTGCTGTTTTTGTTCCATAGACTTTAAAACAAGTGAATTAGTTTTTTTTGAAAATGTAACAAAAATTATCAGTATATTATAAAATACATATGAGGATACTACCTAATGGTATTTTGTGATTTTCATTAGATTTGCAATGGATAAACACTAAATTAAATGCCATTTTTATATTTCAAATCGCTATCATTGATACTAACTATTCGCCAAAATACACTTTTGATATCTCCTTTCAGTTCAAACATGTGTTCTAATTTCAACCACATAAACTAGTGTTTCTTAACTCTAGTCTACAATTTAAAGAATAAGTTTGTAATTATGTATACTTTGAACATTTATAAGTACTTTAGAAATGCTTGAAATATTTTTTGGTTTAGGGAATAAACATATATACACGCTAAATTCCATAACTGATCATTTTCGGGCTTATAATTACCGTTTCTACCCTAGTTTGGATATGCTTAATCGAGGACATTGGATGATTGATGTTATTTCGAGTCTTTTGTTGTCATAAATATTATTCTGAAATAAAAAATATATAATCATTATGGTTTTTAATCCAGATTAATATTTATATTACAACAACTACAATTTAGACAACATTGAGCACCATGTTTTTGGCGTGAATGTAAGACTAATTATTTTAGATAATACATATGTAGATGGTGTGATTACTGGGAGATTTCACATGGTATAGTCAGCGTCTCTTGTGGAGTGCTGGGGATTTCCTGCGTTTGGGATACTACCAGAAATAAATACTTTAATGTATTTTGATAATATCAAATTTGATGTTAAAATCGAATATAAGACTCGTTCGTATTTCACAACATCGGTCACATTTGACAGATGTTGAGAAAAAAAACACACTGCTATGTTTTGTAAGTGTGTTTTACTGTGCGGGACACTCCGAGCCTAATGACTCTGTCTTTATCTGATCTCATAATATGAGCATTTTAGTCTCGTAGGTTACGAATAGTTATGAGCTGTTCCCTGACTAACATTAAGTAAACACATGTGTCATCGTTTGGGGTCACAATAGCAATAAAATCGAAAAAGGCAATGATTTTTTCTAGCTAGCATAGAACTAGTTCACACTTTAGGTACATATTTAACTTATTTGTATAAAATAAATACAAGGGACACTCGCCATTGGAACATTTCTCTTTTCATAATGTGCTCAGGGGTGGAACAAACAACATAAACTTAACGGTGAGATGTGAAATAAAAACATTGATCAGATTAATCAACAAATCTTAGGGACCTTTTGATTATATGTATATATTGTATATATGTTTAATTTTATGTTAACTAAATAATTTATAACTTCAAAACAGTAATTTGTGAATATTAGATATTATGTCAAATTCGTCTTGATTATTTATGTATTAAGCCAAAAATTGAAGAACACCCCTAATTTGAAAAAAAACTTACATTTTATTATGTTATAGTGGCATAGTGATTTCGTTGCATAACAACATGAGTTCGTTGCATAGACATTATGACTTATTCATAGCTTTATACGTGCCACAACTCGAATGACACGTACAAGATTAATGATTTATGTTATAAACAAAGTAATATTTCATTAATAATTCAATCTGAACGTTATGATCGGTACTCTTCTTGATATCCTGTTAGATATTTAAAGCTATATCTTACTTATATTTCAGAAACAACCTTTCAAATTGATTTAATTAATTAGAAATATTTCCCATTTGTTTCAGGCATAGTGAGAAGATACCGATATAATTTTATATAAACCTAACAAACACTTGATTATAAAATCCCGATGCTGTATCATTGATACCTACCAGAAATACCGGCAGCTCAGTCAATGACATCGAAATACGAACACGCCAAGTTTTACGGGCGGTATGGTCTGGTAATTGTGGTGAATGTGTAGTCTCATGCGACGGAATCAATCGATACGGCTCAAGAGAAGAACATGCTATTGATGTTCGATACGACCGCCAGTTGGATGTTACAACATGCGTCCCAGAATTTGCTATTGTGTTTGCACCATAGATAATATTAATATAATTTGGTTTTTATGTATAAATCTATGTTGAAGCGGATATATATAGTTCATGTTTTACGAATGAAATCACACTTTATAAGTATTCAAATTAATCTGGCTTAAGAATTAGTAGCATTTAAGTCGTCACATGTCTTGTATACACTGTAAATGTTATTCTTACATTCATTTATCACATTTATGATATGATAACTTATGAACAAAATCCTTTTCCTGGTGGTTGTATTATACAAAATTTTAAACTGAATATATTGAAAGAACAACATCGCCATAAGAAAGAGTTAACATGTTTGACACTACATACACATTTACTAAGTAATTAAATCAAGTAAATGAAAAAAAATATATATTATTATCAACCCTGAGTAGAAAAATGACTTTTGATGGCTTAGCTTTGATGGCATGGATGCAAAATCAAATCATTCTATAAATAATAAAATAAAAATGACAATTGACATTTAAGCTTTGAGTTTATAATTGCGAAATCGAACGATACTTTTGCAAACTATTGACTTCAATATTATAAATTTATTATTCAAACCGATTCTATAAAAACTGCGTTTATATTAAACTATAGAAAAGTAGTATACCCTGCATAGGTATATATTGCTCTAGGTTTGTTTTGTTTATATATATTCAGTTAAGATACAATCCTTTGAAAAATAAAATTCAGTAAGGTAAATTATAGTCAAAGAAAAAAATGCCATGAATTTTATGAATTATGTATTAAGATATATTAATCCTAATTTTTATTTTTCACTCCATTGTAAATTTAAATGAATCAAATGCATTTCATTGATGCGGAATCGGTAATAAACAATATAGAACTAATTGTTTTTAGGATCAATCTTCGATCGATAATTTTTAAAACTATTTTCTGCATACACATATCTTACCACATACCATGTTTAATCAAGCAACAATAAATACGATATAACAAATTTATTTAGTATAATTATACTGTAGATATAATGTTGTCGTCATTTTAATATGAGATAAAAATAGGGGCACGCGATTGCAATATAAACATAAGATCTTTCTTTTATTGATTGATATCTGGTGTTATTCTCACAGCAATAGGATCGAAGATATTCAGTCAACCCAGAGGATTATTAAATAAGCAATAGATTGAAACAAACGGTAATAGTTGCTTATTTGTTACAAGTATATACTATTTTGGCCTACATAAAATGATATATAAGCAGTGTATTGAGTCAAAATTAAGCCAAGACAGAATATTTTAGCGAAAGCACAGAATATGAAACATAATCATATGAAATCAGCCATAAACACAATCGTGTGTTACATACATGTTGTATCTATCATGCTTACATCGACATAAAAATATTAATGTGAACAAGCACGCAGTTAATTAGAACTGTCCAATGTCAAATTATCATGCATTAAAATTAAATTTAAGTTCCATTTAGTGTGATCAGGTTGACTGAAATCAAATCCAGGAATCCGTAAGTAACCAGGAAAAACATTTTTTTCCATTGCAAAAAGTCCAACTGTATCATAAAAGACGATATAAACCTTCCACACCCAATATAAAAGTTTGATCTATTCTAAAATCATACCATGTGCAATATATAGAATATATATAACATGTAAAGACGTTGAATGTATAGGTAAAATTCAGTTTACCGTTATTTAATATCGAATTTTCTGAAACCATCGTTTATGAAAATATATACAATGAATTTTCTACCAATAATTTTATGTCAAATGGTAGGTTATTAAATTGTCTATCCGTTTAAAGGGTGATTGTAATCAAAGATCAAGCTAAAATATTTATTTTAATCTCTCTAATAGAACTGGGTGTCATGTTAATGCTAAATTCATGTTACCGTTATTTTTGCTTTGCAGTGAATGAGAATAGGTCGTTTTGTGAGGGCAATATAAGAATTACCACCCGCGAGACGCAGTCGAGCAGGTGTAATTCGAAGATAGCCCGAGTTAAAACGAATAACCGGCTTATTTCCAGCTTATTTCTTAAGAAATTGGAGGTTGTTAATTAGCGACGGTCCGTAATTGCAATTCATAAGTCGAACCTTTCGCTATTACATAAACAGCTGTTTGAGTAAAGAACACAGTGCTTAAATAGATCAACAGAAAGGATTTCTGTCATTTTACAATTCGTGTTTAGGGTGATCACATCAATAAATGATTATCATGTGTATCTAAAGCGTCTTCGTTTTTAAATGCTGATAAATATGCTTGGAAAAATATATAGAGTATATTATAAAGAAATAGAGGATGGAACAATTTATAGACAATAACAAAATAAGATTGGATTAAATAACGTCGCTGTACACGTATCATTTAAGGGTCTGGCCGCAAGAATTGTTTTTCATTAGAAACTGTGCTTTTCAAAAGATTTATTTTAGGGAACTATAAGCCGCATCTCTCTTGAATAAATAAGCAATAAACGCTTTTGGTTTCAACTGCTTAAATGGCCTGGCCACATTGGTAGAGTTCCGGGATTTTTTTTCTAAAAAAAACACCGTCTTCAAATGTATTTCTTTTTGGGCAATCTAAACTCGACTAGCTTCTTAAAAAGAAGCGTGTAGTTATGTTCTGATTAAACTTACTCATAAATAATACATAAGACATGATTATTGTGCAAAACACTCGAAAAAGCTTCCAATGTGACCACATACTAAGGAGGCCTTTGAAAATATGAGAAACTCAGAAACGCTTTAAATGTGTCCAGGCCCTTAGCACTTTAATCCATGTCACCGATAGTGACATATGTGTCACAAAGTACTCAATTAGTCATCCATTGTTTCTCGGGAGACAACCCTGATTTAGTTATTACCCGCTGAAGCAGGGTAATTAGTTATATATTGGCACTGAAAGAACAAAGGAAAATAAGCTTACCGGGAAATAATATAATTTTATATTAACGGATTTCACATCGGTTTCCTTCTTTAGCAACATATCCAATTTAATATTGATTCAAAGTGCTTAAGACTCTTTTTGAACACTGATTTATGTCCATTTTCATGCGATTGAGATCCCTGAATGGCCCCTTCATAAAGTCTACTAAATGTCTATACATAAAAAGGGTACTTTCTTGCAAAGATGTTTCGAAAGCATAATTCACATTTTTTCAGTACAAAGTATATATTGTGAGCTTACGGTACCATTAACCACATACATGTATGATCAATGATGTAGAACAGGTCATGAAAGAGTTTACAGTGATCATGTGTTCTCTTTATCAGTAAAATTATATACTAGCGCAATTCGATATGATTCAGATGAGGCTTTGCGTCATCATTGGGAACAGAATGTTAAAATACATTCAGAAATATATTGACAAGGAAATGGAAAACATAGATATTGAACTGTGCACATCATGTACTCTTGCTATGTAAAGTAAAGAAACGTGCTTCGTAGGAGATTATCAAAGATTGATTTGAATCAATTAATTAACACAAATTGCATAGAATTTGCGGTTATTCAAATGTTTGTTATTATTTTCATCTTCTGTAATAAACTTGTTAATATAATATCATGATCACGCCTGCGATTTAACCTTTTCAGAAAAATAGCGGTAAATTGAATTTAGCATTAACACGACACCCAGTTCGATTAGAAAAATTTAATTAAATATTTTAGCCTGATCTTTGATTCCAATCACCTTTTAAATGGAAAGACAATTAAATTACCTACCATTCGACGTAAAAATATTGGTAGAATAGTCAATGTATATATTTTTTCATAAACGATGGTTTCAGAACATTAGATATAAAATAACGGTAAACTGAATTTTACCTCTATTATATTTCTTATGTCGTCTGAATAGGATGAAGACGGATAAGTGAACATAAGTTTACATCCCAGGCTCCGCATCCCAATTAAAAACAGCTGCCCAGTCCGGTATGCAAATTGTCGAATCGAGCGCGGGCTCATATCCAACGTCAATGATTTGATCGACCGCATGATGGTACCCATTATCCCCATCCGAAGAAGGTACACATCCCCCGCAGTTGCCATAGCATTCGCCGCGTACTTCTTGGTTGGTTCGAATCTCCATGGTAACGGTTGTGCTAAGAGTACCGATTCGAATCCAGGTCACATTTTCCGGGATAAAGAAACCGGTTCCTACTAGATTGATGTTAAATAATCCATTGTCAATGTGACGGCATGAGAACGCTTTCCCGAATACTGGATAGCTATCTATATGCAGATTTGCGTTATCGTTGGTAATATTTTTGTCCGCAAACGAGTAATCCCAGGCGTTGATGCGCATATTAGTGAGATCAAGGCCAACTTTTGAGTATTTTACCAAACCGTTCGGGCCAGGGTCATGCTTTGTAGTGAATGAGAAGTTTTCATCAGGGCCGCTTGGAAGTGATAGATATTCTTGCGGTGAGTCAGTGTCAAGACCATGGCAATAAATATGAGTTCCGTGTGTGGCAGATCCGTTCAATGAAAGACAATACTCCCCGTCAAGGCTACCAGGCACTAGATTTTGAACCTGATCACAATCGCTAAATACTTCAACGTGTATAGCATTCAGATGTTCTACGGATATAAAATAGCGCATCTGCGTTTGGGAATCGACTGCCGATGCAACGTTAGTCGTCAGGGAATTAACGGCGTTTGCATTTGCACTGCATAAATGGCACGAGTGATCAACATGATAAAACGCGACACAGGCTTCCTCTTGTTGACATTGCCAGAAACACAAGGAGAATTCACTTTGCGATGAAGTTGTGACAGTACATCGCTCGAATAAGTATTTAAGGTTCAGTTTTTGTAGCGGGTCGACCAAAGCATACGCGGGTTTCATTTGCTTTGGTGCCGATATAAGCTCCGGACAAACATTGGTGCTGTTGGTTAATACTAGTAGGTTAGTAGTGGCTAAACATACATATATCCAATTCATGTTTTGACTTAATATTCGTGCATGTATTTTCTCAACTCCCATTACCAGTTCTTTAACTTCAATATAGTTGAAAAGAGGTAGGAATATCCTTTTGTCAAGTTGATATGTAAATTGCATTTAGATAACTATCATGTTTATATGGTTGTCACACAATAAATAAGATTTGATGACAGGATTATCTCAATGCAAAACATATTGGGAGTTATTTATCAATACAAATCTATACGTTCTGCTTATGCTGCAAACATTTGTCATTAAAAATGCTGCTTACAACCCGGCAGCTGCCACATATAATAGATTATCATTATATTATTCAATACACTTGGTGCACTATCTCTGAATAAAAGTTGTTTGCTCCTCAGTTAGTTTAGTTATAATGCAATGCAGTTCAATTATTCAGTGGATCCAAACAGAAGTATTGAACAATATTTATTATGCTCCCTGGCTATGAATATCAATTTTCTTAAAGCTCTTTGCATAAAATACTACATTAAGACTATTATTATTCTTGTATTTGGTACTTGTTTTTTGCTCTTCTATATTAGATAAAACAAACTTTATATGTTTTTTGCATCATCATGCAGAGTAATGAGATATTTTTTTGTAGTTGCTGACAACTTGTAATGTAGTCACAATGTTTGAATTATGATTTATATAATGTTTGATTTTTTATTTCATGTCAACTTTCATAGTAGTTTTTTTCGAACACAAGAGATATTTCTTTATGAATATAATTGCATTCAATACAGAAATACATATATTTTCATCACAATGCAAAATTGTTTGGCCGTCACGCCACTATAGACATACAGCTGGATCCCAAAACGTGTAAAAGACGTCTGCATTAGCTCAATGAATACCAAAGGGTTAAACACAGGCTATTAAATGTGTCACATCAGACAACTTCTCATTCCTCAAGTTAACTTTAGATGTCAATAATATGCTCTAATGACTAAAACATACATAAGCATATAGGTAGATAAACCTAGCAGAAGAAATTGGTTGTGCGACCTATCTGAAGTTTTATTCCTATGTCGATCAATCTGGTCAGTGCAATGCGTTTCAGCTCACACTCTAATGAGGATTTGAACAAGGTGGAAATCAATTTATGAGGGTGAATACTGCATGTCTCTAGATGGATCATCTACACACGGAACTCGTATTTACTGTCATGATTTAGGAAATGATACCCCTGCTGCATACTTAACACTCCCCGATGATCCCGACGAAAACTTTTCATTCGCATCGCATAACCAGGACTTCATGCCACATGGCTTGATTCAATATGCAAAAGTGGGTCTTGATCTAAGACATATGCGAATCAATGCTTGGAATTCAACTTTTGCAACAAAGAATATGACAAATGAGGACGCTAACACAGCAGGCAACCCATACCCTGCTTATGGCAAAGCATTTGGGTGTCCACAATTTGGCAATGGACGATTAAGCATTAACCTAACAGGTGCTGGATTTTACATTCCCGACGTTGTAACCTGGAAAAATCGTGGACGCGCAGTCACAAAAATATTTAGCATTCGAACCAGTCAGGAGGTAAAAGCTGAATGTTTTGGAGATTGTGGTGGATGCGTGCCCTCGTCCAACGGAGATAATTTGTTCGGGACCAGAGAGGAACAGGTCATAACTGTGCAATATGACCCTGAACTCGATTCAACGGCATGCATTCCTATTTGGGCTGTTGTATTCAAACCATAATCTGATCAATCAAAGCATTAATAGCTAATGGTGTTTCACCATTATAGCTAATACTAGTAAGATACCATACACTAACAATCCATATAAATATTAATGTAACATAGCTACAGAACTGTAATCTATACATCCATATTGTAAATACATTAATGTGCTTGTTATTGTAAAGTTTGATGTATTGTATTATCTGTTTGATATGGTTTGACTATATTTGTTTGTATTTGAAAGTTGATTATTTGATGTTGAAATATCTAATAATCCTTTATATGTGCTTATAATCTGTTATTCACACTTGGCAAGGTTATTTAAAAAATTCTCACTGATATTAAATTAGAAAATATACGACATTATTCATAAACATCCATATAAAAATTGTATTATATCTCAACTGCTTTAGTTGATATTTGAATTAGATGAATAATAGATAATACAGACAATTATTTGCAGAAATTAGCATTAAAAATCATTCAAATGAGCATAAAGCCTACTTCTAAAAAGTTAAGTTAATTAAAAGGTTAAAATGAGACTGATGAATTATCAAACCGTTATAATACTTCAAATATATTTATTAAAATATTTATTTAATAATTCAGCTTAAATTAACTGTAAATTTTCTATTTATTATAATATATTTGTATTAGGG
>LQRL01047559.1:15312-25391 GCA_001703475.1 Hydroides elegans | reverse complement strand
TCCCACAACGTCTTTTTAACCACGACTTTCTCACAACGACTTTCTCACAACGAATTTCTCACAACGTCTCTCCCACGACGTCTTTCTCACAACGTCTTTTAACCACGACTTTATGCCAATGTCTTTTTACAACGTCTTTCTCACAACGTCTTTCTCACAACATCTTTCCAAAAACGTCCTTCTCACAACCATTCTCTCACAATGTCTTTCCCAAAACGTCCTTTTACAATGTCTTTCTCACAATGTCTTTCTCACAACATCTTTCCCACAACGTCTGTCTCACAACCACTTTCTCACAATGTCTTTCCCACAATATCTATCTGACAACGTCTTTCTTACAACGTCTTTCTCACAACGTTTTTCTTACAACGTCTTCTCACAACGTCTTTCTGACAACGTCTTTCCCACAACGTCTTTCTAATACGCCTTTCCAAAAAGGACTTTCTTACAGAGTCTTTCCCACAACATCTTTCTCACATCTTTCCATCAACGACTTTCTCACAATGTCTTTTTCACAACGTCATTCTCAAAAAGTTGTCATCACACTGTTTTAAATAATTAAATATTCGTCCTCACATCGTAGTCCTCACAACATCACGATACACGAACAATCATTATCTATGCTTTATGTTCAGACGGCAATAATTTCAACATTTTTTATCCGTCAAACTCGACGAGCTCCAGCTTGATTCCTTCAATAGATATTGTCATTTCGAATATTTGCGGTCGATCGACATAAAACTCGAGGCACAACTTCAATATTTGGCTGTTTTGTAAAGTAGAGCTCTAGCTTTATTCATCCACAGGTTGTTCCATCATTGAAGAAAATTCGGATCGGAGACGGATCGACATGAAACTATGATGACATTGAATTCTTGCTTCGCAACTCGCAAAGCCAGGGCATATAGTGACTTTCTTCCGCATACACAAATACTTAAAGGAAAACATCTTATATTATCACCCACATTTCCTCAACTGAATATGAAATGTCTATTTTTCGAAGGCTCCAGAATCGACAATTTTTAACCGATCGAGATGAAACCTTGACGAGGCACAACTTCCGACTTTGGTTTATGCGTGTATAAAATTTAAAAGCTCCAACTCAATTTCTTCATACCAAACTCGCGTGCACAAAGTGCTTGGCATCTGAAAAAAGTTAAAAATCATCCATTTTTAAAGTGCTCCAGAATCGACAATTTTCAATCGATCGAGATGAAACTTTGACGAGGCACAACTTCAGACATTGGTTTATGCGTGTATAAAATTTAAAAGCTCTAGCTCAATTCCTTCATACCAAACTCGCGTGCACAAAGTGCTTTGCATCTGAAAAAAAGTTAAAAATCATCCATTTTTAAAGTGCTCCAGAATCGACAATTTTCAATCGATCGAGATGAAACTTTGACGAGGCACCACTTCAGACATTGGTTTATGCGTGTATAAAATTTAAAAGCTCTAGCTCAATTCCTTCATACCAAACTCGCGTGCACAAAGTGCTTGGCATCTGAAAAAAAGTTAAAAAATCATCCATTTTTAAAGTGCTCCTGAATCGACAATTTTCAATCGATCGAGATAAAACCTTGACGAGGCACAACTTCAGACATTGGTTTATACGTGTATAAAATTTAAAAGCTCTAGCTCAATTCCTTCATACCAAACTCGCGTGCACAAACTACCCTATGTCAAGGGGGACGGACAGACGGACAGACGGACAGACGGACAGACAGACGGACAGACACGCTCAACCCCATATCCCTCCGTTTCACGGGGGATAATTAAACTTACTTATGGAACACAACTGCTATTTTCGCCATCACCCTTTTAATGGTTAAAGGTGTAGCACGGTAGGTAGAAGGGCGGGGAAAGGAAGTAAAGGCAACTATATGTATACAATTGTTGGCTAATACGAATCTTTGGCTTCACCCTGAAAAGGTTGTTTCAAACACGATGTAAAACTAGAAGGTCAGTGACCTTGGATCCCCCGTGAACTTCAACAATGCGTATATGCAGGATGGTCAGTTTTTACTAAAATTTAATCTTGGAAATAACGAACTATTTTGCAAATCAACAAGATCATGTGATGAAAGAAAAACAGTAACATCTTGCATCATCACTCACTTCTTTCTGAAGACATCTCTAGGACTGACGAGACCAGTTGGAAAAACGAGGCCAGCGAAACAAATATATAATTTAACTTACATTGCAAATATGCTTATATAAGCACGATTACTTTTGTAAGCCATTTCCAAATGCACCAGGCTCCCCAGATAGGTGTTAACACATCTCTATTAATTTGCTGATTAATATGCTGATAAAAGCATGATTGCTTATAAATATGCTTATATAAGCATGATTGCTTATAAAATCACACGCAAAATGTTTTTGGAGGGTAGCTGACGAGACAAGTGAAGAAAGAATATTATTTCACTTATCTAAAAAATAATATGCTTATATAAGCATGTTTGCTTATATAAGCATATACCACGTACTTAAATGATAATATCTTATATTATCACCCGCATTTCCTCATTTGAATATAAACTTTTCGCTACTTTTTAAAGTGCACCAAAATCGACAATTTTCAACCGATCGAGATGACACCATGACGAGGCACGACTTCAGACCTTGGTTTATATGTGTATTGAATCTTAAATCTCTCGCTTATTCCTTCATACCAAACTCGCGTGCACAAAGTACTTAACATCGGGTGAAAATGTTAAAATCGACAATTTTTTAAGTGTTCCAGAATCGACAATTTCCAACCGATCCAGATAAAACCTTGACGAGGCATGACTTCAGACCTTGGTTCATACGTGTATAAAATTTGAAAGGTATAGCTTAATTGCTTCATACCAAACTTGCCTGCACAAAGAGCTTGACATCTGTAAAAATGATTAAAATCGACATTTTTTAAAGTGCTCCAGAATCGACAATTTTCAACCGATCGAGATGAAACCTTGACGAGGCACGACTTCAGACCTTGGTTTATACGTGTATAAAATTTGAAATAACTAGCTCAATTTCTTCAGACCAAACTCGCCTGCACAAAGTGCTTGGTATCTGAAAAAAAAATTTAAAAATCGACAATTTTGAAAAGTGCTCCAGAATCGACAATTTTCAACAAACCGAGATCAAACCTTGACGAGGCACGACTTCAGACCTTGGTTTATGCGTGTATAAAATTTGAAAGCTCTAGCTCAACTCCTTCATACCAAACTCTCGTGCACAAAGTACCCTATATCAAACGGGACAGACAGAGAGACGGACGGACAGACAGACGGACATGCTCAACCCTATATCCCCTCGTTTTCACGGGGGATGATAATTTATTAATACAGCTGCGCCTACAGACCTGAAGCGTTGCGTTTTCGCTGATGAGTTTCTCCTCCACTTGAGACAGCTTGCCCGATCGGTCCGCGCGCTCTTGGTGCAGCCGGTCCTCGGTGATCTTAAGGCGCTTCTCGAGGGATTTCACCTGGGATATAATGATATAACTTAACTAAATGTTTGCCTCTTAGTACAGGGAACACTTGGAACAAAGATTACTTAACTATAATGTAACATAAGAAATATTGGTAGGGGAAAAACTTCAGTACAAACATTCATCAAATTGGCTTAACTATGAATAATTATTATGAAGAGTAATCAACACACATGAAGTCACAAACTTATCAATAGAACCCGAGTTTAAGCCGTCCCTTAATCCGTTCATCATTATCTGCCGATAAATTCGAACTTGATTTGTAAGTAGATCGTGGGTCTAATTCACTAATTCACTAAATATCTTTCATTAAGGAATGTTACTAAAGAATCTTAACTAAAAAATCATTTAGAATGTTTTTGTACACAAACCTGTTTTTCTGCCACACCGCCACCCGAGTTCTCCAACTGTTGCTGCAGCATGGCCTTGAGCTCAGTCAGTCGCACTACTTTGTTGTCTGCTTGCGACTTCCGGTCTGTCTCAGTGATGCGGTCCTTTTCTGCTTGCGAGTTCAGGTCTTTGACCTTTCGAACTTCATCCTTGTGACAGTGTCAATATAATACGGTTTGGTGTACGGTTTGTATGTTCCAAGAAGATATTCCAAAAATTAGTTCTCATATTTTTAGAAATCAACGAATTGGATAGAGTTAGCGTTTTCCTTACATGATTTAGATGGAAATGTCGGTTCCTATTAAACGATACTTTTGATAACACCAATGTATTTTTAATGTAAGCGGGAATAAAGAAAGTCGCTTCAGTTTAAGGGATGTGGTTTAAATAGTGATATATCGTATCCACGTACCTCCATTGCATTGAGCTGCATTCTGAAGGAGTTGATGAGAGCAGATTTGTCATCCGTGGACGACAGGCCATTGGAGGTTGACCCGCTACGGTTAGAGGCCATCTGGCGTTCCAGTACAGCTTTCTGTAACAATGTAAGAATTGCTGAAAACTGTGCGTCACTGTGTGTCTAACTTACTACAAATACAAACACATATTCAAAATAGGAATTCATATAATAGTTTTAATAATGAGACTGTTTCCATTTATATCACCGATTATCAACATACATTTATTTGTGCCATGAAGTACGTTTCAAGGGTTGTAGGGCGGGTTTTAAAATCTGCCCATTTCCCGGTTTTTCAATGGAGTTTGTTTGAAATTTCAATGCGTGATCATGCATAATGAAAACCAAACACGATCCCATTTCTGCTTACCTCCGCTTTGAGCGTCTGAACCTCCCTCGTGAGCTTCAATATCTTCTCCTCGAGGTCGCGTCGATCGGCCTCGCCCTGCTCACGTGACTTGCGCATGTAGGCGCTCATATCATCGCCCATGTGCTCGGCGCCACTTTGGGTGGAAAGGAGTTGGGTCTCAAGGCTCTGGATACGGTCTGGAAACAAGGTACATTGTATAGTCGGTCAGTAAATGAGCCTATATTTTATACGTTGATCTATAAGGGAAACTTCCCAATACATAATGAGCTTTGTATGAATAGCGGAACCAAAACTGTGAATGCAGATTACGATTTTCACCATTAGATTGTGCTCAGCTAAGCCAATAAAACCGGAAGTTCATTCCTTAATATTTTTTTAAACCACATGCTATTTAAGCTAAATTAATTTATTTGAAAAAAGCGAATTAGTTCTAACCTATTTCACATGGTTACATGCGATTCCGAACTCTACTTACTTTGGGCTCGGTTGTATTTCTCTTTGAGCAACTTGTTCTCGGTCTGCAAGGAGCTGTTCTCCACCTGCAGTTTACGAAGCTGGCTGTCGGTCACCTCCTGAAATTGAAATGAGTACAATGAAAATATATGTAAACGTAATGAATTATCAAATAGCTGACAAAAAGTTATAAATATGAAATCTAAACCCTTTCTTTGTCTTAACATTTTACGGGTATTTTGCGAATACATTTGTACTTTTTTTATCTATAACATGTATATAAACGTGCTCTTATTTTCAGCAACTAACATGGCTTGTTCATAAATTGAACATTAACTCCAAATATCAAGCCAGTCACATTTTAACAGTTTTTAACAAATCTGTAAAATATATTAACAAGTAATTACCTTGTCGACAATTAAATGTCGCATATCCTGACCCATGGCACTGCGTCTTCCAGTACTCAATATCTGAAAATTATAAAGTATCAAGTTATTTACAAAAGTCTCTTCACATATGTATACGCGGTCTTTTATTTAATATTTTGTAAAAGCGACACAACTTTTTTACCACCAGGATACAGAGGGCAAGTCTACTTTGGGAAGAAGGTTAAAGATATACCATATAAATGATGAAAAATGTGACCTCTGAAATGTTAAGCTCATTTTGGAACACAACCAACATTTTTAAACGGTTGTTCCGACTATTGTTTTCTTCCAATATAATTTCAACTTTGGATCATAAGCTTTCATTGTCATTGATATAACTCGGTAATTAGATAATTATATTTTCCATGACTTACCGAGTCAGGATTCGGTGAGACGCCCCTGGATCCCGGAAGACTTGAGCCGGTTCCCTGTTGCAGAGCAGAAGACATGTAATATGGTAGCACACTTTTATTAAGAACAAAGTCCCTACGTATGTAAGACACGTCCGTCGGTCTGTAAGGTACGTTAGGAGTAGCTGTGTCATATCTTGACGTCAAGTGAAGGTCATGAGTTTTCTTTAGAGATTCGGTGTATGGTGCAAAATTTTGTTTACCCAATTTGCCACAATAATCCGGATTTGATGATAGCGGGTATTTGGCTGGCGGGGAGTAATTCAGATTATTGATCTTCATTTGGTTTGGTTTTTGCGGTATAACCATGTTCGATTCCAGTGCCTTGGTTGTGATAGCACTATGTTTAGGTGCAACATGTTTTACTGGTCCATGTTCCACTTTTTCACATGCTTTATCTTGTGCAGACACTGGTTCTTGCTGCATCTGATTCGTACTCTCCTGAGTTTGACTAGAAGAAGCTTCATCAGATGCATCTGAATGCGAGGGATTCGTTATGACACTCGTGTTCCGACTTGACGATAGTTTGCTCGAACCCTGAGACCCATGTGAGGATAGCTCTCCTTGTTTCATTGCTTCCTCGATGTTTTTCTTGGTCAAAGGCTTCGTGGTTTCAGTTTCCTTGTCCGAACTGAGTGGTCGATGTATTAGACTCAATAGTCGGCCAGTGGTCACCCTTGGATTGTCGGGGTTTTCCGCTTTCTTTGCGTCAAAGTTATTGGGAAATGATTTGACGAATGTTTCCATTGAGTTGATCTTGGCAACTAGGCTATTATTCACGATTACTTGCTCGGCTATTCTCGTTGTAGGGTTTTGATAAACCTTTTGTTTCACTTGCGGTGGATTGGCTGTGTTCTGGGCAGCACATTCTTGTTTCACCGCCTTGGGCCTGTTGATTATATCAACACTTTGACACCTCGGAGATACAGCCGGATACTGTAGATTTGAATCCTGTTTACGATGAATCACAGCGGAATGATGACGTTTAGGTTTTTCACTATTGCCGTGCCTCGATGTTGTTCTTTCTCTTGACTCTGTCGGAGCCGCATGAATGCTTGGACTGAAACCGGATGTGGAGCTATTCTGGAGAGATTCCTGCGATTGGTTGGTTTCGTTGTAATCTTGTGATTTCGATTGGCTGTCAACGGATGCAACACGTGGTCTTGAATTATCACATGACATGTGTGAATTAGAAGCAGCATTCGACACTCCACGTGCATTATGTTTCGAATGACAACTCTGCTCAAAGTTTGCACTCTGCTTCGAATGACGACTCTGGTCGAAATATTGCATATTTTGCACGTATTCAGAAGGCCCGCCGTTATACAGCGTTGATGCTGAATAGACGGATTGATTACATGATGATGCCACGGAATTACTTTTGTTTCTGGTCGCAGTAGCAATGGTGTGTCGTCGATCGGGACGGGTTTTAGAAGGAATGCGAATCGTATTGACGCTTTGTACATATTCCGAGGAATTCGATGCCTGTTGTGTAGGGGTGTTTGACGCTACCATGTCAAGGTCAATATGAGCAGTCGAAACAACAGAATCGTTGCGTCGTGAGGTCGAAGCCACAGAATCATTCCGTCGTGTAGTCGAAGCCACAGAATCATTCCGCGTTGGATTCGAAGCCACAGAATCATTCCGCGTTGGATTCGAAGCTACCGAATCGTTTCGTGGCGAAGCTGAAACAATGGAACTATTTCGGCTGGCATTCTGTACGTATTCAGGCCCTTCCACAACTTCTTCCTCTTCTTCAGCGTCTTGCTCGTGTTGTGCAGCAGCTTGAGAAGCGGCCCGCTGTATGATATTCGCGATTAATGCCGCAATTTCTTGCGACACAGATGGCGGCAGATCGGTGAAATGCGCAAATCCATCTATATTGGCCAGTTCCTCTAGGGCCATCGGTTGGATATTTTCCACTATCTCCTCAACAGCTTCGGCCGGAAGATGAGGCATTGAGCCAAAAATGTGTTTCTGCAATACATCACGTGCTTGGTCGACCGAGCCCTTGCGGAATAATGGGCTGGATTTGGATGTTGGTGAGGAACCCTCTTTGGGGTTAGGAGCGAGTGTATTGACATGTGGCTGGTGACCGCCTTTCTTTCGGTGTCTATGACCTGCTGGTCTGTAGCCCTGTTTATGGGATGGTTGCATGTGGGTATCATCTGAATCCGAGGAGATGGTTTCAAGGTTGCTTGTATGGCTCACTGAAGATCTTCTGCTAGATGAGGGAGCTCTTATATTTACATCATCCATCTTCATCTCCACTGTATCATTTTCCTCATTCTCATCTTCTACAAACAGTTTAGTCTCCGACAGATGTTCCTCATCAAAATGCACCTTTGAGTCTTTGTGAATCACGTGACCGGAAACCAAAATGCCGCCATGATGTCGATCGGTTTCAGTCTTTGTCGTCGGTGATACCTTTTCCAAGCTCTGTGACTTTGACATGGTGACATGATCACTGGAGCTTCTTAGATTCATAGGAGTTCCTGTTTCATCAGTCGTTGGAGCATGTGATGAAAATACAAGCGGATGCGATGCCCGTTTCGCCTGCGGATTATGTACTTGGCGATGGCTCTTGTTTGCAGTGGAACCAGATGCTTCTTCGCCGTCATGTGTCGGGTGTTCCCTGCTTATATGAGCGAAATGTTTACTATCGGGATTCATTTTGTGGACATCAATGTAGCGACCATCAATGGGTGGTGTCGAACCTCTGGAAGCGGCTGACAAACTGGAATCCGAAGCTCTTCTCAGATATTCTTTGATTTCCTCGTTACTTTGAGGGCTTCCTGCATCCGGGACAACCGCTTTGTTTGATTCGTCGTTTTGATCTTGATCATCCATAACATTGAATTCGTCGGATGATTTCTGCCATACCGTTCGACCATCACTTGTGAGTCCAGCATGTTCCAGGGACTCCGTTGAAGATGGATGAACCTTATTAGATCTTTTCGTAAATGAATTAGCCACGATTGGAGGTTTGCCCTTTGGATTTAGTTCATCCGACGGGGAGCCAGTTATAGGGTCCATCATGTAGTCACTGTCCATTACGGTTATGGTATGTCGTCTTCGCATACTAGGAACAGAATCCATTAGTCGAGGGATTGCTTCACTATGACGCCTTGGAGACGTGGGTTCCTTGAGTGATGACTCAGGCTTGTCGCCATAACGACGATTTGAATTGGTTTGACTGCTTGGTGCTTCGATAACAATAGTTTGTTGTGGCAGTTGCGAATCCATGCTTTGTCTAGAGTCAACCACATGTTGTGAAGTAGAATTAACACTCTGTCTAGACTCTAGTTCTGGTCTTGACGGCATGCAATTTATAACAGGACTTCCTGGCAATGAATCATCCATTGCCTCCGATAAGTTCGGCATCTCGACTGGTTGGCTTTCGTGTGCCTCCGAAGGGCTGTTCTCCTCAAGGGCCCCACCTGAATCAGGAAGTGACCGTTCACTGCTACTAGGTCCCTGCATCGCAGGATCCTCTATAATTTCGTTAGGCATAGTCATTTCCTCCGATTCCATTAGAGCTTCACTTAATACTGCGTGAACAAGTGATCCATTCTGACTTTGTTTCGAATCCGACGGAACAATACCAGCGAAGGGTTTCTCCTGGCGGGGCAAAACAAGCGGTTGACCGTGATCTGTCGAATACCGCTTAGTAACATCTCGCCATTCCATTGGAAAGAGGTTCTCAAAGAGTCAATGATGACCTCTGTGTTAATTATCTTTGTATCTAGCTTGAACTTGGGTGTACCTATTCCTGCTCTACAAGTAGAAGATATACATAAGAATATCCGGAAAGTTCATTTTGTCCCATTTAGTAACTTACATGTATATTCTTAAATGCGGCATTTATCATAGGTTGCGTTTTTTCTCCGGCTGGATCTTAAAGAACTCTAAAGCTTTCATCTTCTTATTTAAGCGGGTCATTGTTTACGATGCCTTTATAAGTAATATTGTAGCATTCATTCAGTTTCCTGCCGTTTCTATCTAACTACAGTGTATCTTCTCTTAAATAAGTTGTGATGATACATTCTTAATAGTGTAACCAACTTCTATCCGTGGTAAACTTGCAATTTGT
>LQRL01047558.1:0-13454 GCA_001703475.1 Hydroides elegans | reverse complement strand
TGGCGGATCGTGGCATGAACGAGTTCTCGGACCAGATCATGTTCCTCTCCAGAGTACCGCCCATGTTGAGCATGTGGCTGAAGAGCGACTTCTCGACGTTGGAAGAGAACTTCCTCATGTCGAGGTCGAACTCCTTGGAGAGTTGTTCGTCCATCAAGATATCAGCGATTTCTTGTTTGAGTGGGTCGCTGCTTTCGACCAGGTTGGTCAGGTAGGTCCACACGAAGCTGCCGACCTGGTTGACTTGTTCGCTCTCGAGTTGGCCGCGCACTTGGTTGATGACGTCAGAGTCGGCGCACTTGATGACCTGAAGGAAGGCGTTGATGCGAAGTTCCGAGTCCTTGGTCGAGTCCAGGTACACGTTCATCAGGTCGGAGCGCTACAAACATACATGTATTTCAGCATGAAAAACGATTTTTAAAAAATGAAAGTGAAGCAAAACATTTGATCGGATTCATGGTAAGTGATGAATCGTTTCATCAAATTATCATAAATCCAATAACAATATTAATCACTTTAATTTCAATATTTTGATGTTAGTCATGTTTATGAATAAATTTTCACCCCAAAACGCGCAAAAAATAAACTTTAGAATTCAATCATGGTATCAGATATGGCACTTACGCTGACTTGACAGTCCATGCGCCTGAAGGCCTTCATGGCCTCCACGCGAATGTCAGTCTCGATGTCGTCGGCCATGAAGCACCTGTTGAGAATGGGAGCCGACCTCTGGGCGACCCCGGTGTTGCCGAGTGACTTGAGGGCCAGCATCACTTGCTCGTGGTCGGCCTTGCAGTTGTAGTTCAGGTTGTCCTCGAACACACTGTAAGTGAGGAAAATCAATGGTTATTGTTTTTAAAAGAGAGAGTCAGTTGAGTAAATTAAATATATACAATATATTTTGTGTAAAGATACACTAAGAATACTTATCTCAAACGATTAACATGTACATGTACATGTATATATGTGAACATGTATATGATAAGGCTCATCATGTTATCATGCAGATCATAAGGCAAAATATAAATGTATGCACAATTCTCTTGTTTACATTCCTATACATAAAATTATATGAAATTCTATATTGCACTAAAACCTACCCAATGATGGTCTGCACGGTCCTGTCATCGGCGCAGTTCTCCTTATCCATGCAATAATTATGCACGAGCGACGACACAGCCAGGTGCGCCTTCTTTCCAATGTGTCCGCCAATTGGCAGGAGCGACGCGGCTTCAGCTAAGATGGCCTCGTCCGGGTGCGAAATGAAGGAGAGCGTGGTGAGCCAGATCTCGGCTTCCCACTCGGTCGCCTCGTTGGCGCTGATCAGGTTGCGGATGAGGGTCACTGAGGCGCTTGTTCCGAGTTTGCTCACGGCGTCCATGTAGAATTTGCTAAAGGGGAAAAGGACGAGAGGTACATGACTTGCTATAGGCTACATGTAAATTATATATCGAATTGTAACTATGGGACACACTGTCCTCTACATCTTTTGGGTATAACTGCTTAATGTACAATGTGTAATAACAAAAATATATTATTTTATCAGGTAGCTATCAAGGCTATATAATAGGTCAATAAATCTCGAAGCATTGGTTAGAATTATTGGTAAAAATTTGAAAAACTATTAAACCAAAACTCCAATTCACCTTGCCATATCGCATTTGCTTCCGGCCCTCCTGTGCAGTTGCATCAGATTGGAGATATCGAGTTTGCGCATGTCCTGGACCAATTTGACAAAGAGGCCGGGCACTTCCGGTCTGACGTCATCGCTCATGGTGCTGCAGATGCGGTCGAGCGTGCTCTCGGCGTCGGCGTAGTTCTGGCTCATCTCCTCCGAGGAGGGCGTGCGGTCGAAAATCAGGTACTCGTGCACTGAAACTTGGCCTGCGAAGGTGTGAAATAATTAGATTTATAGCGAAAACGGTCTATGTATTGATTATACATTCACAATAATTGTTATTTAACCAACACAGTTTAAAATTGTATTAAATTTGTGGCGAGGCAGCATTTTAATTACATTCAGTTTTTCCTTGTTTTTTTACTGATTTTTCTTTGTCTCTTTTAAAACTGGTTTCTTTCTCTAAAATCTTTTGTTGCAAATAGATCCAATTGCTTAGATCTATCTCTACATCTTATCTACCTTGCGAAGTCTGGACACCACGCGTCACTCCCTTGTAGGTCAGACTGGTGAATGTCTCGGTGCTGGCGCCATTGGTGCTGACGGAGAAGGGGCGGAACAAGTGCAGCTCCCGGCATGCAACGCGCGTGATGACGCCCTCTGACGTCACGTCCTGTTCGCATTCCTGTGTGCTGTCGAGCAGTGGCAGCGACTGAACTCGCTGTTGTGGGACAAAAACATTAAAATAAGTTGATTGAATATATATATAATCAAGTCTAGAAACAAGATTGGTTTGTTTAGGACATTAAATACTTTTACGACTACCGGTAATGATATCACCAAGATGGTAGAATTTTCAATTCACATACCGACAAAAAACGTCCATTCACCTTCATAATTTTTTAACCAACAATTACATATGGACGATATTTTTTCAATGATCAAACAAAAGGCAAGCTTATCCACTCACGGAGTCGGCCTCGTATGGCACGCCGTGGAAGATGGTGTTGGAGTGGTGGCCGTCCCTGCAGGCGAGGATGTCCTTGACCTTGGTGATCGTGTCCACGCTGAAGCCGTTGCTGCTGCGGCGGTATGAGACTGGGCATCGGCCGTTTATGTCGATCTGATTAAGGAGGACAATATTTATAATGTGTTATTTTAACTATTTTCATATCGAATTGGCTGGTTACACCTGGAATAATTCATTGTAAAAACAACATAGGTAATATAGAGTGGACAGAAGAAAAAGGTTTTTATCTTATATCGTCGAAATTAAAGTTTTGAAAATAATGTTAGAGCATAAATGCGACGTAAATTCGAAACAAAGACGAACCACTTTTTACATTTATAACATCAGCTCAATCAATCTAATTGCATATACCATTAGCAGTTAAATTTATACTGCTGACCTAACCAAATCGGTTCGCAATCCAGAACTTCTATAACAATGGTCTATAAAATCATTCTAACAATTGAGATGGGTTCAGAAGGGTATCTATAACTCTTCACTTGTTCGTTCAACGACTTTTGGTGATCATCGGTGATCTGGAAACTATTAAGTGCGCAGACAATTAAGGAACATACTTTTTGACACTGCGTGATAAGGGGTCACGTTTGGTTATAAGCAATTTTAGTTACTTCTAAAATTTCATTGTATTGTACCCTCCATATCTACAACTCCCATATGAAAATAATTCAAAATTTAAATTATAAATGATAGGGTCAATCAGCTCTTTGGTTTAGCGACATTTTCTAAACAATTTCAAATCGCTGAGATAAGAATAAAATATAATAACATATAATGGTAGGAAAAACAGCTTGTTTCATAAACAGTCCTTGTTGCTTATCTCTAGTATGATTGACAATTTGAGGTCAGTTTACAGCTGACGAACAAAGGATAAAAATGCAAAGCTGTGACTCATTGCTGATGTTTGTTAATTGATGTTTGTTAGTTTTAAACTTGATAATCAGTAATACACTTGTTTTATACAGATAACAACAATAAATTTTAAAACCCATGATAAATCGACAATCAGAATTATCTAATATGTATTTCTAAAGAGCACTCAAATTCAAATAACTTCCACAAACAAACTTTGTGTCTGCCTCTTCTAACTATTCAAAATCCAGAACCAAGAAAATGACAAGCGTAGAAAGTACGGAAAAGGGGCTTTTGAACTTTTGGGCTTTTAGTCGCGCACCAAAAAGGGTATGGCTGTTCCATTTGAAACGTATTACCCCTTCCACCCTCCTAAACCCCCTTCCACACTTACATCGAGCGTGTTCTTTGATGTGTCGAAGCTGTCCATGGAGTTCTGGAAGTGGCTGATGATGCCTCTCTTCACATTGAGAGCCCACGTGGCCTCGTTGTCGGGACACACGTGCTCAACGGTGCCGTCCAACCACGCGAACCTGTTGGTGAGGTAAGCAAAATAAGCGGGCATTAAATGAAAATGTTTATCTAGTACGAGTCAATCAACATCAGTAATTTATTCCTCCTGCTTCATAAATAGTCATAAGCCAAGAAGCGGTGTGGTTTCTATGAGGGTATTAGTTCCTGTGATACAGGGATAATCTTTCATCTATTATTTATTAATCAGGGTTGATACAATTCGTCGATTATGCGACAATTGTTTTTGTATGATGATGCCCATACCTGAGGGCGTTGCTCTGGAGAGCCTGGCTGAATTGGCGCATGCGCGGCACTTCTGAGCGGCTGTTGATATCCGAGGGCGACGAGTCCTCAAGAACCACGTTCTCCAGCTTACAAATGGAAACACGATTTCATTTAAAATGTATATTTCGATTTTTATATGAAATTATATAGTGTTCCGAGCGAGGTTTGATTTGTTTCACAAAAAGTAATTGCAATAGATTTGTATGAATTTCAAACTTTATACTATTAGTCTATCACAAAATGATAATACTTTCGCCGCGTTAACCGTTAGGGACGGTGCACTAACCCTCAATGCGAGTTCGCACTTGGACAGAACTTCGATCTTGGCGATGGCGGTCATATGAACACTGCTGTGCTCCTCGCTCGCTCCGGCCATGAGGGTCTTGATGTCGGCGCTGTAGTCGTATTCGTAGGTCGATCCAGTCTCCAGGTTGAATTTGCTCGTGTCTGGGGTTTATGAAATAAAGGGGGTGATGCCAATGAGATGGGTTGGACTAATTGGGATAACTTAGGGAGTTAAGGGCGGAAAATGCGGAAATGCATTTTTGACATACAAAAGAAAGATTGGAGGATTTCTGAAACGAGTAATTGTTTGCATGATTGGAGTCAAAATGGCACTGTATACTGGTAAAAAGATACTTCGCTTAATAGAGTATTAGTATCTATTCATTTTAATAAACGGAATATAAAATGTATATGTTGAGAAACAGCTGATTGTGATTTTGGGATAAAGAGCGATGAAAACATCCTGTATTTCATTTAGAAATGAGGTCAATCTCAATGCTAATAACTTAATATTGGAGGCCTAGATTTCATTGTCAACGGGCAACATGTTATAGATATAAGTATTTTTCTGCAGATAAAACGAAGTCTAAAATAGCGTCAGAAATTGAAGGTGGCCATCGAGATGTCTAATTAGCTTCATCAAGATCCGGTTTCATAATATCTGAAAACAACTTAACCTAGTACTATTAACCTGTTTTCTGAAACAATCAGATATACGTCTTTCATATGGCACGAAGTGTCCATTTTTATTTCGATACACCCCAACACATGAAGACCATCTTCTATCATAGAATCGAAATTCAAGCTCAATTACTTCTTAATTATCTTCAGCGAAAGAGAAATATGGGCAGTAACCAGTTGAATATTAGTAAATGAGTAAAACAGTTGAGCATATTTACAGAATTGTCTCTTTATATGTGAAAAATCAAATTTATCTTATCAGAATAATGACGTTTTTTATGAAGTCACACGTGCAAAATGCCTGTGTGACAGCAGAATCTTATCTTGACAAGCAAGCTTTTAAATCCTGAGCATCTTGAAGTCACACTCAAATGAAGAGAACAGTTATATGCTATCTATGACCAATACATTTCAAGTACTCTAGGCAGTTAATAACTGGTTAAGATAATTGAACAATGGATAAAACATGACAGATATGAAAAATATTAATAGGACACATGACCTCACAATGCCCTTATGGTGATCTCAATATGGTATCGCAGCATGGATACAATCTGTGTTACGTTTTTTTTTAATTGCAAAATCAAATATATATACATGAAGTTGATCTATTTTAAAGTTGTTTCTTAGAACTTCAACAGTTGATGATCACTTAAAATAAGTGTATATTGGACTATTTGTGACTGTGAAGTAATTAATAAGATACACGGTAGTGGTCAGTGCTGTTGAATGTCCTAACCATCAAAACAACTTATGAAATAAGGGTATTCTCTCGTTATCCATTTCGATTTCCAAAACCCCAAACTTTTCGAACATTTAATCATATTTTAATTATTAAAAAAAAACTTATAATCTGATTTTTTTTTCAAAAACAAATAGATGCCACTTACCGGGGCAGGTGGTGGCGCATGATCCGGATCTGGACTGTCGCACAGGACCTGTCAATCAAAAAAAATTGTTAATTGAGCTGTCAATTAAGAATGATTGTTTAGCGGAGTCCCTATAGAACCCCTTTAAGACATAAAGGAAATAGTGAAGCAATTTTACTCTAAATCAACATAAAATTTATGACAAAGAAACTATGATCAAAATATGATGCCAAATGAAATTTTCATGCAAAAAATATTTGCCACAAATTATCTTAATACAGTGTCTAATAGAGTGCCTAAAATGTAAAATCATAAGCTTGATGCATTATTTCAACAAAATATTATCATAACCTAAGTGCAAACACTTTGTCAGGGTAAGTGCATGAACACTTTTTATCAGGACGCAGTTTGCATGAACTTCGAGCTGTTACGCGCAGAGTGTATAATGAACGATCCCTACCACCCCCTTCACACTTACATAGACTTCTACACTTGTAACTAAAGACAAAGAGGACTGCGCAGTTAGTTAACACAAATATTTGTTGAGGTGAGGTGGAACTTCATTTGCCATATTCAAAATTATTCATTATGTACTAGCGAACATTTTGGAGTTTTTGTTTTTGCTCTTTTTCTTGGTGCCTTGATGTTGTTTGCGTATATCAAAACAAAAAATATCCGGAAAGTTGTCATTGGTGTAGAGCCTCGGCTCCATGTGAGCCAAGTTCATGTGATAGCAACCAGTGCCAAATTGTAGGACAATTTTGGCTTGTTGATATCATTATAAAGCTTTTGTTTTTTTTTTCTTGAGAAAACTTGCTAATTATCACTTTACTTCAATTTTGCCCCATCAATTAGAAACAAATACTCAAAAGTCAATATAAAATTTTATATTCGGGTAAACAACAATCGATAGTAAATATATTTGGTAAAGGGGATAATTTATTGAATAAGAGGTCCATAAATAGTAATAAACTTAGTGATAAAGCAATGTTATTGCGTATCAATTTCAAAGAATTGTATATCGATGACCTACTAGTAATTCTCTGAATTATTCTAAATGTCAGTAACCTAAATTATGTGCTCACAAAGGAGCAAAAAATATGTTTGTTTCTAAATTGAGCGAAGTTGCATCACTGGTCCACTTATTTACAAACAAAGAACAGCTGTAGAATTCTGGCAAAGAGCCTGGATCCAAATATCCTATTTTTTTAGATTTCACTATCACATGAACTCAACTCGTGGTAATGTTTTTTGTTGTGGATTTACGGCATCCCTTTTTGAAGGGTATCTCGAAAACAAAAGTTTGGTATGGTCTAGATGAACTGGTATATCCTTTTATTTTGATGAAAGTGTTTTCGTCCGAAAAAAATATAATTGAATGGAGCAAAGGTAACAATATCCATTTTGGCTTGCAAAAATAAATAGCTTATTGTGACTTTAGGATTATAAAATAAAATGTAAGTACAGCGAAACCATTCAAATACAAAGGCGCTTTATCTAAAAGGTCAATATAGAATATTTTATTATTGTTAGATTTTGAATTAACTGAAGTTTTAATAGGTTCGTCTTATGAATAGATTGATTTAGCTGCAATTTTGAATACACGAGAACGGCTACCAGCGAATAAGGTAAATGTTTCCCATTTAAGCCGAATCAATCCTTTGCAAAATGTGAGTTGCTCTAAAGCTCATAAATATCTTTGTCCTAGTTTTGCGTTGCCATTGGCTTCTTGCAATGTTTACCAACACAACCCAAAACAGAGCGAAATTCAAAAATGATGATTTATATTTTAATAAGAAACAATTCAGGATAAAATGTTTTTTTTTGCATGTTTTTTTTTGTTCAATCATACAAACAGATATATGCCATTTAATAACAGGCCTCTTCAATGGTAAACTTAATTTATCTTCTAAAACATATAATGATTACAACGTTTGACTTTAAATAAATATCAAATCTTTGATTTAAAACTTTGTATACTATCTTATATATATATTAAATAATAAATTTATCCATGTCATCCGGTGGCTTTAATATCAGTTTAAACGTAAATAAAATATAGTTTAAGGATTGTGTAGTTAATAATTTCAAAACATAACATGCATCCTTAATTGGTTTGAAAAGCAATTTTATGGATAAATTTTATTAATAAACGAAGTTAACAAATTAAGTCACTTATGTTAACGAAAACGCTTAAAATATAACCTTTAAGGAAACAGAAATAAATATGTTTAATTATAATGTTTTGACTATTCGATTGAGGTAATTTTAGATGGTCTCTTTGAATCTATCAATTCAAACCATTGGCTCATGGAATATCAATGAATTAATTTCATAAAATGTGTTTTATACATTAAAAATGTTTCGCACTTAGACCAATTATATAAGTAATATTTATATATAAGTGAGGCCCAGATTTGTTACTTTATTTTAAAATTGCTAATTAAACTGTTTAATCAAACCTAATAAAGTAAAAGCATTTCACTTACCGGCGAATGCGCCCACCGCCAGGGCGAAAATTAAGGCGCCTCGGAGCACCATGGTTGATCCAAAATAAACTCCTCCTTCCTTTTTCGTGACTCTCACAATGTCATCCAAAGACTAGTCACATTAAAATCGTTTTACTTCTGCTCCTTTTTGGAGTCTTTCTTACTGAGGCCCCAATGTATCTACACTAAGGCTTTTATAGACTGAGATTATACAATAGATGTCCTAAAGTCCAACACTTAAGTGGGGACATGTATTGAGGATAGTTTTCTCCGAGCTGGAGATGGTAGCTGATTTTCTGAAGCCATCCAACGAGGTACTTGGCTTTTTGTACACGGCCACTTAGCTGAGCTGCTGAAGAGAGGTGTGAATACACAATAAACATTCAAATATAGAAGAAAAAAACATTTTTAGCATCCTGTCTCCAAATGATGCTAAACATGCAAATCAGTTTTTCTTCGTCATCATAAAAATTTCGGGGGTTAATGGCTGTTCGGGAAGGGCTATGACATAAAATATGACACTTGGCAGATAGAGAAGACAATGGATCCTCGATGACCTTATGAGTTCAATAAATATTACTTGCATCAGCTAAAATGTCAAATGCGTTATATGTCATGAAGAGAAGGAGAAAAAAGGTAAATACAATGCCATAGTATACAATGTAACAATATGATTAATTGTGATAGTCATTAAAAGTAATCTATATTTTTTTATGAAAAAAAATATAATCCTCCGATCGCCCCATAGGTATGATGTTTCATCTTACGATATTCAGCGGTTCCCTGGAAAATTAAAATTTGCATATTGAAAAAAAAAACTGATTATATTTTCTAAAAATCAAATGATTGACATGGCATTTATAAATACAAATCACCTTCAATCAGAACATCACAGGACGAATATTACGAAACAGAAGTAAATGTAGCGTCGAGCTGGTAAGACAACGATTTCTGATTACCTATATACATGGAAATAATTCAATTATTATTTTATTATAAACATAATAACAGGGGCGTATCCTAATCCCTAATCAACGTCATCCAAAACGAAACTCGAGCGGGTATAAAAAAATATTCGCGCACGATATTCAACATGAAAAGTAAGATGTTGAATGCGAGCGCAAATCTTATAGCTATGTAAGAATCAATGTTTTTTAACAGTGTTTATTGCAACGAATCGACATTCGCACTTGCGCGAGTGTCGTCTAAAACCACACTCGTGCGGACAAAACGTGCGATCGCTTAGGTGCATCCCTGATATCAATATAATCATAGCTATTGTAGTATTGAGATCTTAGCGCACAAACGATGGCAAATACCAAACACAAGAAAAATGACAGAGTTCCACCTTTTATTCTGGAGTAGACGACTTTTTTGAGAAGCGGGTCACTTTTTGCAACTTTTTCAACTTTACGGGTGTTGTTTAGCAAGATAAAATATAAATAAAATAATGAAATTTGGTCCTAATATAGGTGTATATCTTATTCATGTTAGGGCAAATTTAGAAATATGTAGCACAACTATATAATGGCAAAAACTCACACTTAAAATTTTGACATGGCGCTGGGGTCACTTTTGAAAAGTGGGCCACTTCGGTTTCAGTAGAGTACACTTGTTTTTACCATATAAAAATACGTTATTTTGGCAATAAATAGTGATGCTTTTGAAAATGAACTACCCAAACATAAATGGAATATGTTTTTAATTATGAATCTTTACTTAATGTCATAAGAAGCTCAAACGAATGGTACTCTTATTATATATGGATTCATATGTGTAACGTTGCGCTTTTCGACTTAATATTTTTGTGTGTGTGCAGGCAGCTTGATACATAGCTTTTCATACACGAAAAAAATAATATAGTCATAGGCGCAAACCATAGCATCATATATTTGAAGGATCATATATTTGAAGGATTTAACGCCAACATTGCTTAAGTTCTAGCGAACAATTAAGTTCTCTTAATTTATCATGTGGTATGAATTTATGTTAATGAAAGGAAGTCTTGAAAACTGGAAATACTGTTTAAAGAATCGGCAAGAAAAGTTTGCAGTAACCATTCTTTTAAGTCCTCCCAAATTGCTGATTTAAATAAAATTAAAGCAAAGTTTTGATGATGAGAATGTAGTATTGAACCAGTAGCTAATTTTAATGTTCAAACAAACATTTTGTTTGATGATGACCCGTTAATGCTATTAAAACCGACGTGGCCCACTTTTCAAAAGTGACCCCAAAGCCATGTCAAAAATGTTAATGCGAGTTTTTGCTATTAAATAGTTGTTCTATATATTTCATAACTTTCCCTCATATCAATAAGATATACACCTATATTGGTATCTAATTTCATATTTTTTTCTCTATCTTATCTTGCCTAATAACACACTTAAAGTTGAAAAAGGTGCAAAAAGTGACCCACTTGTCAAAAATGTCTTCTAGCCTTCTTACATGATAAACAAAACACGCCCATAATATTTAATAGGAACGATGTGTTAGGCATACATGTCAAACATTTAAAAACATGGTCTGAGTTGATATATAGAAAATTGGCACAATTTTTTTAACACGTTAACAGAATTTCATATAGATTCTAACAATCGTTCTCCTCATAGGACGTATCATCCTCGAGGCTATCAGAATCACTCAAAGTAAACGTAATGGGCTCTATATCCACTATTCCCTCAAGATGTTTCATTTTCGTTTCTATCTCCAGAACGTGACGGACACGCGATGTCAAGTCCGCTATAGGTAACAACATCAAGCTCCTCGTCCACAAGCTAATCTTTCAACGTCCATTATCCGAAATGATGGGTTTCTATTTTTGAATGGCTTTTGAAAAACAATATTTTTTCTGATAATTCCATGACTTTTTATGATTGTAAAAAAAAATATAATTTGAATCAATCCATTAAAACATCTGAAAATATGATAATTGTAACATAGGTTTCAATAAAAGATATGTGGGGGGTAGGAGGGACGACGCCCTTTAATTCGAAAAAAAGATGATTTTCTCGATAACATGAGCATTTTATTCGCAGTGATTTTCTCATTCAGCTTAGAATATATTGAAATATGAAGTAAATGCAGAACGATTTAATATAATCTATGACCAGTATGAAATCATTCTAGAAATGTATGAGGTAAATAGAGTCTAAGGGCGTGTTCACGCAAACGAAAAAGCTCAGAAAATAGCACGAAACCCGATATTTTCGAAAGCTACATTTGTATAAAAACATAGCAATTTATCCCCTCTGTTCACGCAAAAATTTAGGATATTTTTTGCGTGAACACTCCTTTACATAGTATAATCAGACATGGGCACACTCGTGGTTTATCCCTTAGCAGCATTTAGACGTTTGTTCTCTTATAATAAAGCGACATTCAAAAATGGTAAGAAGCTAAAGCTAATTAGAAAAAAAAAGTTTGATTAATAACCGGACCTTCAAAAAGTGTCCTAGTCATTGGTTTGGGTTGAGATCTTTGACATTTTTGAGCTTCTTCCCGACTCTGATTCGGGTCAAAATATATGCAAATTCAAATAAACCCCTACACATGACCTCTTGAATATAAGGGATGTTCCACAGGTTTCGCTGAACTTAGAACATCCCGGACATGAAAGTAGGGTATACACCCATTTACAAAAATAATACATGAAATGTGTAAATGTAATTAATTGCTAAGCAACAAACTGCATAAAATAGTGCAATTTTGAATTATCTTGTTTCGATAAGTGAAAAGATATAACTGGTTTTCCGTGCGCTAAGATCTCAATACTACAGTAATATCATTACCAAATATGCAGGATGAATTGGATGCTCCGGAATGCAGGCATTAATAATTGCTTCTAAGTTCTAAATAAAGTCGATACGCGAGATAAATTAAATATAGGATAACTAACTCTTTTAAGCCGATATGAAAAATATCGCGAGGCGTAGTCGAGATATATTCTTCATATCGGCGAGAAAGAGTTAGTTATCGTATATATCACAGGGCTCGTTTAAGTTCGACTCGTTTGATAACAAATTAGAGAACAATGCAAACAAATGTTACAATTGTCAAAGTATGCAAATAAAATCAAAGTTTTAAACCATCATATTGTGTATGATAAATCGCTAGAGTTAGAAGATTAAACCTGTTAATACAATTGTATCGGCTTTATTCCTTTTAATTCTATGCTATCCAAATTACTAATCAATGCCAATATCCCCGTTGAAAATCAGACCTTTCAATTGTTTTCCAAGAAAAACACGTGATTTCTAAAAACTGTTCAGGTCAAGGTTCTTGATTTCAAAGGTTTCGTTACGGTCGACTACATTTCTTTACAGGGATTCATAACCAAACACGTCTGTTTATATTTGATGAAAATTTTGACCGGGGTTTTTACATCGTTCTAGCAAAAAACTACAAGGACTTGCCGGTATCCCATGTTTATTGTTTTGGTCATGACACACGTGATTGTTGCTTTATATTAGTTTGAGAACTCAAATAGACCAAATTTACCGAACCAAACAATGGCCGTTACATGAAAATAACACACTGCAGACAGTGATGTCAGTGTGTTATAAGTTAACTAGATAGTACTATTGTTCTTACTCATCAAATTCACAAGTCGTGATCTGTAACAATTTTGAGGCAAAATGCCAAAAGTTGTTAAGTAGGACATGTATGTATAATTAATTATGAACAAGAAATAGCTCCGCATCACTTTCTTTTAATCATTTCATAATTTAGCACTTTTGTCCAGTTATTGTTCAATGGTTATCCATATAATTTGCAAGCATCTGGCTAGATAGTACTATTGTTCTTACTCATCAAATTCACAAGTCGTGATCTGTAAC
>LQRL01047469.1:7787-23175 GCA_001703475.1 Hydroides elegans | reverse complement strand
TTGAGCCTATAACCAAGTCTCTATGACCTTCCATTCAAAAGTTGTAGCCCGTACAAGAAAGCGATGACGGACGGACGGACAGACAGACAGACGGACGGACAGACGGACGGACACCCCAACTCTATAGGCCCCCAACTTTTGGGTTGGGGCCTAAAAATGGTGGTATTTGAACGGCGTACATGGACCCTCTTCTAATGTTGCTCATTTTTAGATTTAACTCAATAAACGTCTCTAAAGTTAACGAACATACTAATATACCAATAATTACATATTGTAATATACGGTTTTAAACATATAAAATAAATGTATATGTATCCTTCGTCTTAATAGTGAATGATGAGATGCCGCTTAGCAAGGCCAGGACTCGAATTTTTTTTAATGAATATACGGAAATCGTCACGATTGCCGGATTTAAGGTATTTGAAATTATGTTTAAAAGTACCATAATACCGGTACTTAGTAGTAATTTAATTATGTATTCTGTTTATATAATGACAGGGCATGATCATATCGATGATATCAAGATATACCGGTTTGCGCAAACAGATGAACGATGAGAACGGGAAGTAGGATATGGAGCTCTTAAGTCGATGTAACTTGCTGATTGCAAAGGAATAACATGCTGACATATAGTTGATTTCGAATGATAATGAACATTAAGTACATTATTTTCAAATGCTAAAACGATATGTTGAAAGTGGGCGTTAACAAAACCACACAGTCAGAGCAGCTGTCAAACATTTGTTGTCATTTTTACCTTGGCAAGCTGAAAATGTTCAGACCGCAATGTTTCCTCCACTGTATCTTGTTTTTGAGGCGTTGTTCCTGTCTGACGGAGATTGTCAAATACTCCACGGAACTTCGCCTTCATCTTTTGATTCACTTTAGCCATTTGAAAGGTTTATTATATCCATTATATCCATTTTTTGGTGATGTTTTTATTTCACATAAAAATAATAAATATCACAATTGCATTATGGGACAGGTTGATCTAAACATATATGATTTTTTTCGGGCTATTTTTGCGGAACTAAGTGTGGTATCCCGAAATCGTTATATGTACCCAAATACGAAGTCTGGTTTATTTTAAAGACTGAGGAGCATATTTGGCATGTTTTATTATTCAACGTGTTTATATAAGGTATGTCTAAGGATTTGAAATGTTCAAAAAGTTCAAATTGCTCCAAATGGTCTAAGTTGAGAGACATATAAGAAAATTAAGATACGAGCATGAAATGAGTCATAGATTATATCAATTTTGGTTTGATATGACAGCGTTCAAAATGTTCTAGGGTTCAAATAGTGTAGTTTCCCCATGATTTTGATATGTTTATCAATAGGTCGACAAACAAGTGTCTTTGAAAGATACTAACAAAGTCTATGGTATGGGTTCAAAATATTTTAAGGTTCAAAGTTAAAAAATATGTACGATGATAAGATTGTGGTTTCCTTAACTTTTTTACAAGCTTATTAACAGGAGTACCCAATGGGCCATTTTCTAAATAGTGTCTTATTTTACTGCATTTGGTCTTAAACAAATTCTCAACTATTTTTAACCTGATAATTAGTTGTACTTATGGAATACTTTTATTCTTAATTTGTCAGTCAGGAACAATGACAATTTTGTGCCAGCAGGTTTGCACAGAACTGCCAGCAGAATAAATTAATACACATAAACTTTGTTTTTTTTTGTGTGTATCATATAAAACACTTTTTGTTTTATTTCTTTTGTATAGTTACTATGAATACATACATCTTAGTATTATTAATATGCTTTAATCCCATTTTAATGACAAATCAACAGGTGTACATGTCATTAGAACCATATTTATACATTTTGTATTACTCGTATAAAATGCCAGAAAATTTCGAAACACATGAAATGAAATGTTTCATCTATTATGTTGTGTGAAAATGCCAGCAAGATAGATCATTGAAAAATATATATATTTCACAAAATAAATCCAAGAGTACTCCTGTATTAACAGGTTGATGGATACGTGTCTTTGATGGATAGTAACGAAATCTATGACATGGGTTCAAAATGTTTTAAGGTTCAAAGTTGAATTTGCTGCTAATTGTCATTAAAATGTTTTCTTGGACGAGAAAATATAGTGAGAAAATCACTTGAGAGGGGAGTCTGGAATTAAAATTTTCTTTGACCCATGTACTTGTACGGCATGTGTCCGTAGTACATTGGCTCGAGTAACGTTTATATTTCAAAACCGCTAACGAGCGTAGGTTTAAGAATTCGTTTTTTTTAAAGCTTAATCTTCTCAAAATATATTTTTATGTATTAAGTTTTTATTATAACGTTTTCCATTTTATCTAATTTTGTTATTTACGGGGAAATTATCAAAAAATATACTGAATTATTAATATTGTTAGTTTGCTAGAACACTCTGACGTTGTGTTGACATTACTTTACCACAGGTGTTTTGTGCAAGTAAGCATGAGAAAAGCAGGTGACTGCTTTGACCAATTGTTCATGGTTCTATTATGACGTAATTATTGTTGTGTTTATGTAATGTTTTTATTCAACAATAACTATAACGCTACTATAACGTTATTTTATGCATCATCTTTTATTATAAAAGACCAATAATATTCATCTAGAACATAAAATATATATTAATGTTAAAATGAAACAATATATAAACGCTTCTAAAAGGCATTAGAATAAATTTTGAACCTTAAAACATTTTGAACGCCATATCTATCAAACTTTCAAAGTAACATTACCATGGGGCCTACCATTATGGGAACATATGTACCTTAATTGATATTTCAAAATTTAGAACATTTAGAACATTTTCGAATATCATAATTCCTTGGACACGAATGTTTTTTATAGTAATAACCAATGTATTTGAATAAAAGATACATCTGATAAGTTTTTTTGTTGTTCATGAATATGGCACAATGAGAGCTTATTTTTAGTGGATACTTGTATAAACCATTTCCATATATCCCCATTAATCAAAAGAAAACACCCTATAATATGTCGATTGAATCATAAAAGGACATAAATTTTATTAAGTCGAAGTAATTCTTAACTATTTAATATATGATCATGAAGCAACAGCCCTGCCTGCCAATGATCTAGCTATTATATACCCTTAATTCTTGTATCCGATTGCACCACCTTAACATTGAATCGATAGCATTATTGAATGTATATATATTACATGATAATAATAAATAATAATGACAAGGCAATGTCAAGTCTGAAAATAAATATGAACTTGATTTTTTTTACATAGAAAACATTTTGCAGCGATAACAGATAACAGATGATTTATTCTATACACTCAAACATTCACATTAATGCAGTTTGATCATTTATATTAAGATATACAGTTAATACGGTGGATAGAATGACAGATCATAAAGTGCAATACTTATCGAGCGCACACTCTCTAATACTCTGAGAAATAATATACAAAATATGCTTTGTCAAGGTACACAACGTAAGCTCAAAAAGAGAAATAGCGGATCATCAAAAGAAAAAAAAACATTGCTTACACATGGATGGATATGAAATGTTTACATTTCCTTTGAGATTATCTGATGTGTTTTTTTATCAATCGATTTTAGAACATTTTTGTTGTGAAAACTGGAGTTCTGGGTAATTTTCTATTGACAAATGTGTTGTATAAGGCGACCCCTTATGCCAATTATGTTCCTTAAAGCTTTCAATACCATAACAGAACAAATAAACTATTAATTATACTGGATATATTATAATAATGAATATAGATTAAACTCCAATACCCGGATATTAATTGCACCATTTGCTAACAGTATCAATCTTTATGTACCAAACAGCCGTGCATACCAGACACTAATTTTAGAAACTATAGCAATAAAGTATATTAAGCAAACCATGTTACTTAAGCTTAAGCTTTTCCTATAATCCGCTAAGCCGACGCCTTTAAATTCAACGTCGATGAAAATTTATTCAAAACCAAAAACATGACCCGCAAAATTCATCGGTTCATATATCACTTTCTATCGCAAAACTAAGAAATGAATAACTATATTCAAATTCATATTCAGGATAATCTACTTCACATGGATGCTCTATCTATCAAAAATAATATAAAGTAAATGTGTGCAAATAATATGTCTTACGGTGTTGTAATTTCATGCTCATTGTTCAAGAATTATCATAAACAATTTTGGACAGACTCGAATTTATTTGTTATTGATAACTTATAACTGGGTTCGGTCTCTCAAGATCTGAGTCTCCAAATATCATTCATATACTCCATTTTACGGATATCATCTTAATAAAATTGTTCTATGTACAGGACCATGCTAGAGCGCAAGCACCACAACGAATTAGAGTTGGTCATATTGTAAACAAAGTTATACATAGTGAATAAGACCATGCGCGCCGTGGAAATACTATATTCTCTATCGTATCGTTTTCCACAAGTCATTAGAATTTCTTTTAGGTCAACCGCTATCCTATCAAATTGCGCATTTCCAATTTTGCTAAGTGAGTTCTATTTATATACATTTAGAATAAAATAAGTGAATAATAGAACAATCAAATAACATTTCACGAATTGCAAAAAAAAACATTTCCTATGTACAATTGACAACATTAACCTGTGCAAATGAGGGAAAATAAAACGTCAACTCTGTCATGAAAATAAGCCCACTAATATGCTCAGCCATTGGTCCTTAATGCTCGATCAGTAACATTTATTGGAAATGCATATTTTGACCACCATATCTGATATCGTCGTCGACCTATTATGTAAATTATGCAAAATTAAATTGAAATATTTCATAAGAGTTCCATTCCCACCTAGGAGTTTATAGCACGATGGGAGTGAAATGAAATCCTGGGTGTTTGGAACTCGAATGATGTGTTTCCTTTATTACATGTCTTCAATAGATTTATATATTGAATCAAGAGCAAAATTGCATGGGAGCATCATAGCTCTGGGGTTAAGGCGTTTGACTTGCGCTAGATTTTTGCTTTGGAAGTGTCATATGAACTTATTCATATTGCTCATATATCGATTAAACTATGTACGCATTCATGTATATCTACATGTTTACCTTTACATTTCTCTCAATGCTTACTCATTATCATACGTCCGGATGTCACATTACCAATGTGATACACACTAGTCATCATCAATAGAGTAGCTAGAAGCCATGCCGTTTTGTCTGATGATTAAATCACAATATTAACATATAAAATAATGTGACACGGTGTTACAGGTTATAATTAAATTTATTAAATTATACTGGATAAAAATATATTGATTAAAATAAAAAAAGGACGCTACAACCTATTGCCGAAATATTTTGACACCAACACGTGGTCAGACTAGAAACAAAAGTTTTCACGATTTTGCTTGCCATCAAATCAAACAAAGAGGATAATGAGGCTCAAATTAACTCATTTATGTATGCTTTGGGACAGGAAGCAGACCATGTAATGAAAACGTTCACAAATGCTGAAGGTGAATATCAAACTAAATTTGATGTAGTGTTCGCAAAGCTTTTGATGGATATTTTAAACAGTCTGTGACAATCATCCACGAAAGAGCCAAGTTCCATTCTCGCAAACAATATTCAAACTAATCGATTGAATAGTTCTTTAGGTCACTGTATGATCTCGCAGAAAGTTTCGACAATAAAACGAATAGCATAAGAGACAGGCTTGTTATTTGATTATATAACAAAAGTTCCTCTCACAAATTACAATTAGAATCAAAATTAACATTGGATAAAGCTATCAAAATTGTGCGTCAAAATGAAGAGCAGATGCCATTAACAAGAAAACATATGGAGGTGGAAACAAAGGATTTCGGAATCATAACTGTCACACGCGCCTGAGTCATCACACAGCAACAGCACAACACGTTGCACGAGGTGTAACATGATACATCGTCATCTGTCATATTGCCCAACACTTGGCAAGAAATGCTCTAAATGTGGCAATTTGAATCATTTTACAATGTGTTGCAAACTTGTCCGAAAAAAAAACACAAAATCACGATTTTCCTCGAGTGAGCGACAAAGACCTAAAAACCGGTTCCTTCTTAGCATAGGTGCACTGTGGTGCCACACATCCCTGGAACATCGCTCTCAGCTGATTTGGCACTTGCATTACATTCAAGATAGTCACAAGGGCCGACATCAGCGGCTTACTATACACTGTATTCCAGCGTTTGCACAACAAACCATCACTTCACCTTCATCCTTTGTGAGTTGTTGTCGGGAATAGATGGTGTTTTATTGACATCAATGTCCTCATATTATCTCAGGTTATAAATAGGATCAAGGAATCTGGTTTGAAACTCAAGATAAATGGAAGTTCAAAACTAGAGAGGTTCTTTAACAAGGCCATAAATTTACATCAAATGGCATGACTCCGGATCCCAGCAAAATAGAAGCAATTGTTGACTTAGAGCGACCCACATATTTTACGTTGCTTAGAAGTATCATAGGAATGGCAATCTATCCAGGTCGATTCGTTCCAAATCTGAGATTATGGGTCCCATGATTTTCTAAAGAGCGGCAACGCATTTTTGTGGGGTCCCTCTCAAGTAGAGTCTTTTCCTAAACACTCACAGCCTAGCAAATTCAACCTTGCTTATTATGACACGACTAAGCCTATATTTGTCTCAGCCGATGCATCCAGTTATTGCTTAAGAGGTTTATTACTTCAGGGGCACGATTGTGTCCTGAAACCATTTGCTTATTGTTCAAGGACTTAAACTGATTCAGAAAGAAATGGGCTCGAATCAAAAAAGAATTTTAGTCATTAGTCTTTGCCTGTGAAAAGTTTTCACACTTCCTTGTTGTTGCCAAAATTCACATTACTCACTGATCACAAACCATTAGTGCCTCTTATCAATGATAAAGGTTTACATATGACTCCATTCGTTGTCAAAGATGATTAATGCGATTGATGCGTTATAACTGTCTAGCACAACATGTAGCTGGAACATACACGGTTATGAGTGATTGCCTCAGTTGTTCCACACAGTCAAAGCACACATAGCAGATTTTTCCGATATTTCAGACGAGGTCGAAATATATGTAGGTCACGTTGAAAATTCATGGCCAGCAACTGATGCCAAACTCAAAGAAATAGCTATTAAAACCATGAAAGATCCAGAGCTTTATATAGCTGGAAAATATGGATGGCCCATATATGCGCGTGACATTCCAGACAGCCCATAGCCTGTTTTCGCTGTGAGAAACGTGCTTTCAACGTAAAATGGAAAACTGACATATCTCGACAGGATAGTAATTTTAAAAGCATAAAAGAAGATCTTCTTGAATGCATACACTAATGAACATTGACATTTAGAACAAATGCAAAACATGCACCTTTTGTTAAATAAATAAACCATCACAGAAAAATGAGCCGTTAATCGCTACACCGACACCCGATGGTCCATGGCAAATGCTAGGCGCCAATAAGTGGGAAAACAAGAAAAACACTTTCTTGTTGTTGTGGACTATTTTTTCAAGTATTTGAAAATAATCTACTTGCCAAACATATTGCCTAAAACGCTAATTGAGAAGTTTAAAAGGCTGTTCACATGTCAATTACCCTATGAACTCAAAACAAACAACCAGACATGTTTTATGAGTATGGAATTTAATGAATTCGCACACGAATTCAACTTTAAGCACACAACGTCGTCGCCTCATTTCTGCCAGGCAAACTGTGCCACTGAACACTATGTAGGTATTGCTAAATCTATGCTTAAGCAAGATGATCCAGACAAAGCATGCATGCTCTATCTGGTTACACCGCACATAGCGACGGGCACTAGTCCCGCGCAAATACTGTTCAATAAACCAATGCGCATTTTCATCCCATCTTTGCCAAACTATTCACAAACGCGTCTAAACCTAGCCCTAACTCACAATAAAGAAAGAGTGAAGAAGAATTATGATCGACGCCATGGTGTAAATTCACTTCTCTCTCTACAAAATGGAGACAATGTCTACACTAAGTTAGATCACCAAAACAGATGGAGACCCGGAGCTGTAACTGCTTCATTTAATGAGCAACGATCTTATTTAGTACAGACCAAAAATAATGCAGTATTCTGGCGCAACAGAGAACAGCCTAAAGATAAAAATGGAAAATATTTCAAGCTTAATAATATGTTTTGAGGCGTATTTAAAGATAATTTTAAAAGGTGAAAATAATATGTCAATGCCGGAAATCGAGCTGGAGTCCTTTTCGCTCTTCCCATTGCGCCACGGCGAGGCTACTGATTTCGTTATTGATTTTTAACTTACATTTTGCTTAGTTCACACTGAGCCCAATTCTTGGAAACGAAGGTTGATAACCTAGAATCAAAAATAACCCTCAATCTATTGCCGTTTTATCAAAGTGAACGTTGACATTATTATGTAAAATTAACGTTAAAGTAGCGTCAGCCATGTTGAACACCCGAAATCGAGGCTCCGGTGCCGGTGTTACGTGCGATAAAACCTGCCCAACTTTTAAACCCCCCTTACACTATGTGCTCTTTATAAACATGATGAATATCTCACATTCTTGAGGGGGGTTTTCAGTTTTATCAAATTCACGAGACGGTGCAGGTTTTTCTGCACAACGAGAAAAACATTAAGTTCACCCTGTGCGAGAAAACCCCCATCGTCTTATCTGTTTAATCAAGTATTTATAGGTGATATCTTCTCCAGTTTAAAGATAACAAGGTGTGTTTTATTTGAAATAAAATGAATATCAGTATGATTTTTGTATATTTTTTAAAGAAGAAATACAACATAAGAATATTTGGTCCAAATTGTGTATAGCAGATTTTTGTTTATTAAGACATAGCAAGATTTTTTTCACCCAATTTTCAAAAGTGCGAAATGACTTTCAATAACTTTTTTTCTTGTCAATATTTGTATCAAGATCCATCATATTTATATTTTTTCAAGTAATTAAGCAGCAAACAATGCATTTGAAGTTTCTATTAAGTAGAGAGGCTTCACTGACCACAAATCGTCCTCTGAAACCAGGCATTATAATAACGATGTAATGTCTGATGTTAAGATATCTAAATTCATATTCGTTTAATTATGTATCAATACCAAACGAGTTAGAAATACCGATAATTTTGTCATATTATGTGAAAGAATATTTTGTTGAGTTGTCCAAATAGTTGGGTGAGTTGTCCAAAATAATTGGATGAGTTGACTAAAAACTTGGGTGAGTTGTCCAAGAATTTGGGTGGGTTGACCATTTTTTATTTCGGTAAGTTGGTTTTTTGAGTGAGTTATCCTGATATTTAATTTGTATAAAGCTTTTTGTCATTTGAATACTTAGTAAGATAAATGATATAAGAAAATATAAAAACGTATAGCAATTGGTTATAATGAGTTGAAAAATTATGTTTTTGCAACCAATTATTTAAATTACAATTTAAATGAGAAGTCCTTTTAGCTTGCTGAGTATATATAGTTGCATTTAAGGCATTGACTAAAAGACTTAGGGTGATTAAATAAGGATATTTATTGGGGATAAGCCCTGTTTCCAGTGATCCCAGTGCATATAAAGGTTGTTATTAATATCAGGGTTATCATTATTAGCCTTCAATTCTTTATTCTTATTATTATATTTTTATAGAAATGTAACTCCTGGTTGATATAAAAGTTAGATAAAAATTTTCTTAGTTTTATCAGTTATGGTCACTTAGCAATATTTATTGTACACATTTTTATTTTAAATATTATTCAAATAATAGTTAGAGAGATATTGAACTTTGAGATTTCCAATATTCAACACACACAGTCGCCAAAAATATGTCTCGAATATTTGCAAAACATATGAAGATAAGACGACAGGGGTTTTCTGAACCAGGCAGGTTTTCCTGCACGCATGCGAATGCATTCAAGAAAACCCCACGGGTTTATTTAACCAGGCAGGTTTTCCTGCACGTAACACCGGGTAGTGTTCTATGGAAATCTTATGCAGCTCCTATCATTTCTTTTTATTTCCCACTTCAAGTATGTGATAAATTCAAAATACCAGCTCAATGACCCAACACCATTTTAATAAATCAACAAGTTTAGAAGACGGTGATGTTAGAACATAAAGTTCCTTTCTATTCCATTTCTTGTGTGGCTTTCGTCGTAGATATGTAAAACCTTTTCGGTAGGATTTTGCGACGTAGCATTTAAAAGGGCTTATTTTGACATAGCCAAACCATCGCACCCGGTTTTGCTTTACCACTTTGGTGATTGAGATTTTCCCCTGAAGTGCTTTGTGTATTTGCCTTTCTTGATAATTGGCTGCAAGCAGTCTCATATCTGATCTTACATAGGCAACATGGCGATTACACTAAAAATTGATAGAAGGGTAATATTTATTTAGATACCTTGGGAAGCAGTTACGAAGGGCGAAAATAATATTCTAACAAACCAACTGTACTCACAATCTAGTAAAATTACTCAAATGCTTGGGTACATGTTTAAATTACAGTATTGTAACAGTAAAAGCACAATCACCAAGTATATAATTGGTGGTGAGATATGCCGATGAGTCTAAAAAGCATGGGGCCATATTTGTTTTGACTCAAAGCCTGAACTGCCGAGACAGTATAAACAAACACGTAAGCGGACAGGCACTATGCTACTCTCCGGAAGGAGGTTGATTAAAGGAAGATGAGGTGAAGTCAGAATTTCGGCAAAGTGACATTAGCGAGACAGCAACGCAGGAAAGGTTTTGACTGGTATATATTGCCCGAAAAAATTGTTTAAACAGTGCTAAAGTAATCCTAAAAAGAACTAGTGCAAGATGAAATTGATAGCAGTAGTCTAGTACAGAAGTAAAAGCAAAACTGGCCAAGAGCAAAACAAAATCACAATGTAATGAGCTCAGATAAAATGGAAGAGTAAAATCTGCGTTGCTGTATTTTTGATACATTCAACACTCTGATAATAATAGGTATGTGGAAAATGAGTGGGAACACATTGTGCAAATTATGTAGTGGAGAGCTCCACTCGACTATGGGTTATCAACCTGCACAAATGCACAATGAAGATACACTTTGATACTTAACCAGCTATTCTGAGCAGTCGGTAAAGACAATGCGTATAGAAGAGCCAGTCCCAGTTTATGGGAGATTTTTCAGATTTTTTCTAACAAAATTAGATAGGTTGTCATAATATGATTCACATTTTAATTTGTTAATAACACCAATAGTATTTATTTATTTATATATATTTCACTTTAAAAAAATTTACTATGCGGTCCCAAAATAAGAATTATCTTGTAATGGATAACTTTTACCAGTTATATTTCTTACGTTTTTATTTCTGAATGAATGTGAATGTGTTTGTTTCAAATAAATAATATTTGATAGGACTTTTCCCTGTTGGTCGTTTAGGTCCGTACTTCCACAAAATAACATTTTAGAAATTGCGAGTTTTATTTAAAGCAAAGGGGGGGGGGTAATTTAGTTATATTCAAAAATTTAGTTTTTGCAAAAGGTGTTCTTTTTCTGTTCCAAACTGACTAGAAAAAGGAAAAACTGTTCAGTTGACTTGGAATCCTTTTTGCAAACTTTTCATGTTCAAGAACTATTATTTTGCTGTTGTTCGTAATTACAATATCGTGTAAAGTTGATTCAACAACTTGTTAACAAATGTGGCGCAGGGTGCAGTTTTTCCCCAATCATACAATACATACATTGCAAAAGCTAGAAATTTATTGTGTTCTATATTTTTTTGGACCGCTGAGCAGCATCTAACTTTGTAGAATCGTGCCTTTGTACTCACAAGGAATAATAAGCATCCAATAATGTCGCGTATAATATTATTTTTTCGGACAATTCAATGATTTTGATTTTTGGTACCTTAAATATAACATTTAGAGCACAAAATGAGTTTTTCTTTCATTTTTATAAAAAAAAATATATATTAAAAATGTGATTTGTAAGCAGTTTTTTGGTTTAATATGATCTCGGATGAGTATTATAAAATTTATATAATGTATTTTATTTGAGAAAATATTCCGCTGTTGTTGACTGTCATTAAAACACTTTTTTACACCACGTTGTTTCACCTTGACCCCAAACCCGGAAGTTTACAAATGGTCACTTCTGCTTCTATAAGTGTGTTGTGATCTCCATATTTTATCAGAAATTCTTTTCCAGAAGAGTAGTTCTGACTCTAAGGTTTGTTGATTACATGAATGTTTTATTTGTCTATGTTCTCCTTTTGAAAATAGTGCATGACAACCCATAATTTATATGGACAGATTGTTTTAATTTAATTCATATTGCTGAAAAGAAACATGTTTCCTCACCGGCTTCGAAAATTAAACTGTGCGTACTGACAATAATGACGAGAATTAAGTTATATGATCACGAGTAAGTTACTAAAAATCAAGCTATGTATATCAACAGTTTTGTTTTATAAATAGACTGTTGAACAATACGTGTGTCACTGTGTGTACGAGACGTGCATCATGCACCATTGTATGTGTCTGTTACACTTCATTGTTATCAACATATTTGGGCGTTGTCTTCATTCTTCATAAATTGGTCATTCGTTGAGTCCGAAAGACTATAGCCATACTGGACTTTATCGTACTGCAGCGCTTCCAGTACCATTAAAAAAAAATCAGCAAAAAAATCAAATATGCAAGTACTGCACAATTAAATCACAATTGAATTAAATCTCCATACGAGTACGAGTCTTACAGGGCTTTACCTTAACCGAAATTTCATGGTCACTCTCCGGCGACTTAGTCCAAAAAGTTAGTCGCCCGACCGAAAAGTTAGTCGCCCGGGTATTTCATATCCCTAAAAATGTTGGTGTTTTACTCATTAAGATTAAATGTAATTATCCAAATCGATACACGACCCACTTGAGGGGTGAATTTGGCACTGAAAAATGTTGCGCCCTTGGGTACACAACCTCCAGACAACGACTCCCTAAAAATATTGCGCTATTTAGGTCAGATGTAGATAATGATACACCATTACCAACATGCTTGGACTGTCTCATCAGTTATATATCTAATTTTGAATGTGAGCGCCGAAGGCGCCAGCTATTTCTGCAGGAGATTGAATCAAAACGATGCTTTTCAGGAGTACAGATTGCCGAATGAATGGCACATCGGGCGCACATGTTCCTAAAATCTGCGCTCGAGAGAATATCATTGGGTATTCGAGGGCCAACTTTATTCTCCTAAGGTGCACCGATGGAAATTTCTTTGTGTATTATGCCAGATGGCGCAGCCCATATGCATCCCTGCCGATGTGTAAATGATACCATCGGAGTATGTTGAATTATGATTACAATACATGAGGTCTAAATGCGAAAATTGAACTGTTTTCTGCCTAATTTAATATTTAACCGGGGCAACATTTTTGAAATGAGCCAAAAAGTTAGTCGCGCGTCGGGCGACTAACTCTGAAAAGTGAGTCGCCCGACTCAAAAGTTAGTCGCATATGCGACCGTGCGACCGCCAAGGTAAAACCCTGCTCGTATATTTCAAAGTCTACTTTAATTGACTGATATTCAATATATAAGATTTATTAAGATAAATGTTATTTCTTAAATGAAAAAAAAGCAAAATATTTAATCGGGCAGATAGCTTTATCGACACGCGCAGATATTGGCATTGCATTATTTGAATTTTATCGTGATCGTATCGTTTATACTTGCATATGCAAACTTTCTAGGCTATCCATGAATGGATTTCATTTTTATTTTGTGTGTACGTTTTGGAGCTGTGCGTTTTGGGTTCAAGGTTGTTCTTCAGAGATACAATTTTTTTTTACAAATTCTTACTTGTACGAGTAGCGTGATTAATATGGGGCATGGAAAATATCAGGGTTATCAAATTGTATTTCGTTTTTCCTTTAGCACAGTGAGAACCCACATACTTGAGCTATTTTAAGTTAGGATAAGATTTTGCTATTTTCACGAAACAAAAACTTAAAAGAAAATAGTGAAACTTAGAAAATTGCAACTTGTAGTTATGTCCATGTACTGGTACTAACTTAGGAAATGATGAAGGATTTGTACAACAGATATAGAAGCTTTCCTTTAGATGGATCCATTTCACGCATCGAAATGCCATATATTGGAGCAGTGCGCTAGTGGGTATTTATTATTAGGCCCCAAACCCAAAGGTTGGGGGCCTATAGATTTGGGGTGAACGTCCGTGTGTCCGTCATCGATTCTTTTCCAGGCTCTATCTTTGTAACGGTTGCGTAGAGACCTGAGAATAGGCTCATATGAAAGGCCTTGGCGTGTAAATGTGCCTTTTGACAGTTTAGGCCAGATTCGACTACCGGAATTGGCCAACTTTGGCTAAAATGTAAAAAAAAAACAGCGGTTTTTCGAACCATGAGATTTTCCAGGCTGTTTCTTTGTAACGGATGGTCGTATAGACATGGGGGTGGGCGTAAAAGAAAGGTCTTGGCGGGTAGATGTGCCTTTTTGCAGTTTCGATCACATTCCGTTACCGGAAGTTGGCCGAATATGGCTGAAGCTTTCTTAAACAACGGTTTGTCAAAACATGGGCTTTTCCAGGTTGTAACTGTGTAACTATGGTCGTTGAGACATGTGAATAGGATAAGATGAAAGGTCTCGGTATGTAGATATGTCTTTTGCCACTTTCGGCCACCGGAAGTTGGCCGAAAATGCCCAAAAGCTGTGATTTCCTAAAACATGGGCATATACGAGATAGTCAATACCCCTTCGAATCGGGGGTCGGTTGGGGCCTTTTCGTGTGTCACAAATGCTTTCTTGTATTTATCAAAATGTACATGTAATGTTGAATGTTCGATGTCCCTCGTAATGAACCGACAACATTTCAATTGCTGTGCACGTCTTTAAAAATCAAATAGTGTCCATAATTTCTAATCGAAAACCATATTCACCGCGCAGAACGAAATCGCCTTTTTTGGAGACTATCAGAAATTAAGATTGAAACGGTTTAAGTAGAATTCCGGTGATATTTGTTGAATATTATCAACCATGTACATGATTTTGTTGGTTTTCATTATAGCCTAATGCAACACTTATTGTTTTAGGTCTTTCAAAATGCCCGTGTTTGCAAAGGCCCCGCAGACTTTCTTCCAGGTGTTTCGGAATGCGGGTAGACTGATGACAGTCACTACCGTCCAGTCATCGAAACGAAATGTGATCGCATCGTGAGTAAAGAAAGGTTTTTAAAAATAAAGAAGAAATATCATAAGATAATTTGTCTTTTATTTAAGCAAAAAAATATGAATTTGCGGTTATTAAATAAAATTTATGTTTTGTATCGGAAACTGAATGCGTAATTAATCAGAGAATATGAAAACCATCAAATTTTTGTCGGTCCGCCGGACCGACAAGTCCAATATTTTGTCGGTCCGGCCGG
>LQRL01047467.1:34165-49063 GCA_001703475.1 Hydroides elegans | reverse complement strand
ACCTGAAAAATACTTTTTTTTATACTTTTTTTTCTTGAGATACTTTTTTTAATACTTTTTTTTATACTTTTTTTCTTCGGAAAGTGAGTGGCAACACTGGAAATCGCCTTCTGGTAAAAGCTTAATCTTTGTAAAAGAGATAGATAGATACTTGATTAAAGGTTCGAATAAACCAGTGAAAGTGTTGATGTGTTTTTTGGTAGTGACCATAAATCGGAGATTTTCAGGTGTAGATAGGTTTTAGTAGAAAGACTCCCAAGGTGGCGATTTTGTTATGGGTGTTTCCTAAATGTTCTCATGTCAGCAACTTTTCAGTCATGTAGTTATATCTTATATCAGGTAAAGCACTTGAATGTTATACGGTTCTCATGTAAGCCATTTATCAATCATGCATCTAATCTTGTATTTCAGGCAAAGCACTAGAATGCTATACATGTATTAACCAAGACAACAATATGGACAAATGTGTGAAAACTGTGAAGCAGTGTGAAAAACACTACGACATCTGCAGGACTGATATCAAGTGGGGGAGTAAGTAGTTTTATTTTACTATACTTATTTGCATACTGGCCTAGGTAAAAAGAGTTTGTACAAGACTCAATAACATGTTTAGACTCATTTATTTCTTTTTTTCTATCAAACACATATCAGAGATAGTTTAAAATACTTCGATCACTGAACGTGTGTTAAACTTGTTTTTGTTCCGTTTCAGTTCCTCCTTACTGGACGCCGCATGGTGACCGAATCTACAAGATTTCCAAAGACTGTGATACAGAGCGCAATTGTGAGAGGGACCGATACAAGCTGAGAAATAGGTAGTGTTTTATAAGCGTTAAAAAAGAATAACAATGATATTGTTGTGCAACGTAATAACAGTTTGGATGCCTGTTAAATTTATAAAAATGATTATTACAATTTATTTCATGGTTTCATATTTTATGAATATCCTATATGCATTGTAACAAGTCCCAAAAAAATGTTTTTTTGTTTACAATGATTATCGATGCTGCACATATACAAAACCATAATGTAAAGATATATGAAAGAGAAAAAAAATATTAAAACACCGCATAAATAAAGCAATGATAGGGCAAATAATCACAAAATATAAGTAAGAGGAAGATCCTTGATTTCATTCAAGTGAGTTGTAATTGAATTGATATCAAATGTATTAAATGTATCAAATGTATTAAATAACGATTAAGTTGATTATTTGACTTTATTATTGATGTAGGTGCAAGCGTGATTGGTATGACGACTGGGATTGTGTGGAGTGCTGCTCGGGAGACATGTGCAATTATTACGTCACTGTAAGTATTTCATTTAAAAGTGGTTTTATATTACTTAACGCTATGGCTTAAATACAATGCATTCCGATGTTTTGATAAGTCTTACTGAGCCCTTTGATATGGCATCTTAGATTGTGATATTAAATTATATGCAGCAGAGTTATTCGTCCATTTAGTATCAAAAATCATAATGAGCATATCAAACTTGCATTTCATTTCTAATAATCATGATTGATAGTTAATGTATCTATAGATTATGTTTAAATAATGTACAAATGTCATTTAGGCCAATACAATTTAACTTTTAAACTCACTGTAAAATATAATGGTAAATATATTTTACTTCTACAGCTTGGAGCAACCAGTCAACACCTCAACATCTTCTTAATGATATCTTCCATGGTGACAGTCGTGCTTTTACGTTATCAGTGTATTAACTGATGTGACATTTGCTAAAATTTGATCTGGGTGGGGACGCCACACGGTGAATTTTAGAATGAAAAAAAATGGAATAGTATTTTGTAAAAAAAACCCGACTCTTTCGAAGAATGATATTTTGATTAAAAAGTTGCAATAAATTGATTTTGGCTCTTGTTCGGATTAAACACATCTTCAATATTATGGCGCGCTGTGTGCAATATTTACTTTTCGATGCATTTTACAAATCAAGTGAACCAGATGTGTGAATTTTTATGTATTGGTTTTGTTTGATTATGTCAAATGGAATGGTTATTTTGTTCCGATATGTTCTAAAATGTTGCAAAATGAAAGTTTGTTGGGACCATAAGAATTAGATCTGAATGTAGTTACAATATTGCATTTTGCTTTCATTTGAGCGATTTGATTGCAATAAAGTGAATGTGCCTTTTCAGTGCTTTTGATAAACGTGAAAGACATTTATGAGCACTTATATAAATAAATAACGTGTCGATTTGGTTTTCGTTTTTATTGAACAAGACTATCTAAATTGGTAAAGGCTTTATTGATTATATTTCCAAGAGTTCTTTTTCAAATTCTACAACATTCCAATTCGCTGTTGCTAGTCGCTCAGGTTTTTGTTAAAACATATCTTAATTTTATAATAATTACAAGGAATAATGCTTTTTATTTTCACATATATTTGAAGTGAAGAAACAATCCAACCAAAACCACGATAAACTATCTTTCTGTTTTGTGCAATCGTGGTTCTGCATTTGATAGTGTTTGTAATCTAACGTCTAGTTAAAAATGTATTTTTTTGTGTGTGAACGTTTAAAAAAAGGTGAAACTTAATATTTTTAATGAAATGTCATCACAGTTATCTCATAAATAAGAGATGAATGATTATGTTAATGCGAAACACAGATATGTCTGGACGCGAAACTCTTAGAATATATTTGTTGTCATAGATCTGATCTGGTTTAAGGTGATTAATCTCATTGTTTTTTTTATTATTGAGTTTAAAATGGATGATATGGTCTGAAAATATTTTTGTCTTGTTCTGTAAAGAGATTATTTCAAGGAGAGATATTTCATATATTTATGCAAGTTTATATAACATTCCATGTAGCCTTGCAGTTAAATTTATGTTGAGGGCTCGGGTAGTTCTGAGCGCTTATTTTGTAAATATATTGTAAATGCCTTTGTATTTGTAGATATACATTCTTATATATTTCTATATATATAATAAAATTTACATTTCTAATATGTTTGTTTTATTTATTATTAATAATGAATTATTTTTAGGACAATGTGATATTCGCATATTTAAGAAAAAAATATTTCTAGTTCCCGAGCGTTAACCTTTCCACCAATAATGTAAATATACACAGCTTAATGGGACATTGATTGAGCACATCAGTTCGTTCTATTGTCAATTCTCTTCCCAAGAAAATGTACCATAATTCTTGACGAAAAGTCTAGCAACGGCCACGCGCAAATCCTTGGACACCAGGCAAAATATGACGGGATCCAGCACAAAGGAAACCATTTGCAGTTGAGTCGAATACATGAAAATTCTGGCCAACGCGGGATATTCATTCAACGTGTCGAACGTATAGCCAAGCTGTTGAGAAGGTCAAGGCGATTATTATTTTGGAAAAAAAAATATCAATATCATTTTCAATATTCACTTGTAACATGTACATAAATCACCCATTAATATATCCGAAAATAATTTCATATATGAAGTTTAGGTGAGTTATCATTTAAGCCTAAAAACTGTGGGTTAGATATTTGCGAATTATGATTATCACATACTTGATACGTACCTGAGAAATCATGGTTTTGGCGAGTTGAGCTGGAATCAGTGTTCCCCAAAACGTACCAGATACGAGCATTATCAACCTAATAATTAAGATAATCGCGTTATTTTCGAAACATAAATGTGAAAAAAAAATTAATTGAATATTTGAATTGAAAAATTCAAATCAACAATGAAGGGAACCCAAAGACCCATTTTTCAAAAGGGTTTAAGAGCATAACACCACTTGGAACATTAAACTATAAAGCAGCGAAAAATCATGTGAAAAAATAAATATAAAAGAAGGTGTTAATTATTTTGAAGATAGATGAGTTCCATGTTCTCATCTAGCTAGCTAGAACCATGAGTGAAACATCTTTAATACAAACAGAAATAAGACTTATAAAACCAAATTAAAACATAGATAAATGAAAATGATTAACCTTAAAGCCTTTCGACCAATCTTTATCTTCATCGTCTTGTCTGTAGCATTTTCCCCAATCGCACGCCGATTCTTTAAGATTAATTTTCCAATTTTGTACACGCTAAAGCCTGTGCATATCATTGCGGGTAAAAAGAAGAAGCAAAGCTGAAAAATCCTGTTTATAGTTTGATTCGCCAAATGACAAATGCCAAAGTTCTTTAAGATTATTCTCCCGATGGTAATCTCAGTATAGATCATGTATCCTTCCGCAATAGAAAGAACAAAAACAGTGAAAGATGCAATATATTTAAGAGTAAAATATCGAGGATATTTCATCGGTTCACAAAAATAGAAATATCGTTCGATCGCAATGAATGCCGTCAACTGAATTGATGCAAAGAAAAGTCCGCCGGCAATATTCGCAAGCCAACATGAAATTCGTTTAGGAACGTCGACAACTATGCCTAAAATCACATGCAAAACTATGATAGCTGCCGACAAGAAGTCCAAGATAGCATAGGCTGCCCGAACGTATGTTGCAGGGACGTGGAACTGACGATACTTCTTTGTAAGATATAAGATTATAGCATTAGCAATGCATGCAAGAAGTGCTATTGAAAATGAAATTGCCAAGGCCACTTTTTGATCGATGTGTAGACTGTTTAAATCACTGGATTCATCTGCCAATGTTGTGTTTGTGGCCTCACTCATATTATTATCATACAAGATAGTGCCGAAGCTCTAAAGCAGGATTAATAAGTCAGTAATATATTTTACTTTTTTTTTCGAATATATCCAATAATATTTATAGCTAAGGGAACATATATATTTTAATATACCATAAATTTTCTCTTTTAATATACTCATTCAAAGCCTTCTAAACATATTGAAATATCATCAGGTGTCACATTAAAGTGAACCCTGAATCAAATGATGGCTTCGGTAGTTGGCTGATGGTAAAGTATGACATCCAGAAGTTAATCAAACTATTCCCACTCAGCAAGACGTCCTGTGACGTTTTTCGTCGCCGACGTAGGAAGGGTGTTTCGCCGAAGTCAGATAGGGGAAGGATGTTCATCCGTCGTCGGGACGAGTAAAACGTCCGGAAAACTTTCATATGACCCAAAATTAAAAGGTCCTCTCGACGTCACACCCGAAAGCGACGTCTAACGGACCACCCTAAGGCTTGCCGAGTGTGTTGAACATAGCGTCTTTTAATGTTCGCATTTCTATAATTAGGCCTATGTGTAATCATTTATTTTTCTCTGCTATTTTTCTCTGATCCATGACCATCATCTACAAGCACCAACGGGAAGTCACATCAATGCGTCATGGCTTTTATATCTGACAAAGAGTTTATTTGATTTATATGATATGTTTATATGATAAAGACTTTCATTACCTTAATATATCTTAGCCAGGGATCAAAGGCGTGATTTCATATGGGGTTGTTTGATTAATCCTTGGTTCTAATCCAATATTTTATCACCATCTAACAAGTTTTGGTTTACATACTTGGCATTACCAAAAAAAAACGACTGTTGAAGCGATTTTGTCCTTGTCAAATAAAATACAACAACCGTTTTGGGCGCTTAAGGTTGAATTACATCCATTACTACTTGTATAAATTAAAATTGAAATGACTGGAAATTTGCTTCGATTCATTGTATTAGCACCTAAAAAAATCAAGGGTTATAAATCTAAATCATGATTTTGGCAAAGGCGAAACTAAAAAGTGTTTGTTCATCGAATAAAATATTTTATAATAGAATTATATATTTTGAATTTATTCATATATGGAGTTGAAAAAGCATTGTTTTAATTGATTTAGATTAGTGTAAAATTTGAAGTATGTTGGCTATTTATATCATATGATTATTCGCATTATTATATGACAATTTTACACTATACTCATGTTTAATCTATATGAAAAGCCCTTGTAACATTTGTCCTACATTTGGCAAATGTGAATACATCTCATTATCAATTAAATAAAGTATTTATGACAATTTATTTGAATACTCATTTATCATAACTTTATCTCTATATTAAAAGTACGGTCTCATTATAAGTGAACCAAAAATGGTTTTGTTATCTGAAAACAAATTAGCTGGTGTCCAAAACCTAGGCCTCATTGCTAATAAGAAATGACGACTTATTATAATGTAGTTCAAATATATAAGTCTTCATTTCCACTAATTATTGCTATGGGTAGTGTCTTGTTATTGCGACTCCAAGCTGAAGACATATCATATGATTAGAAGGGTTAATCTAAGATTAACATCCTGCAGAATTTAATAAAATTTCGTGCACTATATGGTTATCATAATTAAAGGAATATTAACAACAGTTGTATATCAGGCTAAAAAGGGTATGTGTAAAGGGTGGTACGGAGGCGAAAGTTAACAACGTTTGTTTTGACCTGGTTCCGCGCTATTTGATAGAAATGACACTGGACTTGTTCTGGTTTCCCGCCATCTAATGACATGAATAATGAGGATTCACATTTTAAATTCATAAAAAAATGTTTTATCTAAATAATGATTCGCGTAGGCTAGAAGGGACTTGAGTGTTGTAAATCGGGTTTTTGTTGTTTTAAATCTTAAAAAAATTATGTATGGAAATGAACCTGACATTTTTTTGCGGACCTTTGCAATGAGTTTCTCATATAGCATTATGTAATTGGAAGCTCAATATCTTTGTCATTTCTGAAGTTATACCGAATCCACGTACGATTACTGATCATCATTCATATATATCTTATCGTTTAAATATATAGTTAAGCAATTAAATCAAATTTGGAACCATACAACACACCAGCGTGGTCGTTTTTAAAAAAAGCGTAGATGAAACATAAGTTTGATTTCAATATCATTGTTTAGTTTAAAATAAATAGGAACTTATGTATGTTGATTTTTTACGAATTTATATATAAATTGTAACTTATATTATTATCGTGTGACTTAATCATTGCTGTAAAAGTAGTGAAAAAATGACAGCTCATCATCAAATGGTCTTACATATAGCGCGATATCTGCATCAAATGATCATCTATATAGGAGAAAACTGTGATGACAGTTGAACTTGGGAAACTAGACTAAATAATGAAAACCCCCCGATGAAAATTTGTTTGCGCCGAACGTATCAGTATGGGGATTCGAAAAATATATGTCTTAAAATAGGGTAAAAAACAATTCAAGTCTGGGAAATGAAATTGTCCACATTTTTACACATTCTTATTACTACCAATTTGACTTGGGGAATCAATTACACTAAATGAGATTTCATGTAATATGTTCACCAGTCTATATTCATGGGAAAAACATCCCCGAAGTCTAAAAATAGGCCTTGACATTATCGGATCACGTGGTTATCACGTTATTTGCCTCCATATAAGAAGCCTTCTCCTATGGGTTAAATCAGTGAAGAGCATTCCACGAGGTGTTCCTCAAAAAAAGGTGTTCCTTTTCAAATTTCATCTAGCTACAAACTTTTAAAAATTGCCTTCTGGCTACAAGTTTTTTGGAACATCTTTTTAGATTTTTGTTAATTTTTCCTCATTCGTGTGAAAATTTCGGGTTTTAATCTTATTCAGATATATGTAGCTAGGTACAATGACCCAAAACACAACTTTAAATTGGTCATATATACCAATATATCTATTTACATTTTTTCATAAAAGGTGTTCCTCTTCGGATTCTAGCTATCTAAATGAGCACAATGGGGCCAGCTAGCTACAAAATTAGAAACACCTATTTGTAAAATGTGTCTAGATTTGACTATTTATTACATATTTCGCAGAATCAAGTGGCGTTGTGTTCAAATTATTACTTTTTAAACATTAGGTTGTGGGATGCCCTTCATCACTACATATGCTCACATCAATGCATTTTAGGCCGCACCAATATAATCATTCAAATTAGGACGCTGTAAAAGCATTGGTCGAAGAAATCAAAAGTGTGCATATGGATAACGACGCATGCATTGATATTCTTTTTAATCAAGACATTGAAATGGAAAACATCTTCGAACGCACCTATACAACATTCGCATTTTCGAAATTGCCATTCATCAAACCGAATATAAATCGCCATATGCATGATTTGCCTCAATGGTGGGGGAAAGTGGACCGGCTGATTGATCGTTATTATTTCTTTTTATCATTGGCGTTATATTGGAAGGGATTTAATTTGCCGTTCAAGGAAATTTATTTGGCAAGTGTCTTTATCAAGGCACAAATGGAATCGGCATAGGATTTTATGCCACAAACAGCGGACGTTGTCCTTAAGTGGAATGAAGACGAAATATGGACACACCATTGTAGATACAATGAAATGCAAAAAATAAAAAGACTGGCTATTACATAACGATGCATGAACTAAAGAACACAGTCAAACCTGTTTGACAAATAGCCTGCTCACTGTGGCTATAGTGCTACTGTGGCAGAATTTCTGCTTACCCTTGCGACAAATTTCTGCGGATTTGGTACAAATTTCTCAGTACTTGTTACCCAATTCTGCTGAGCAGTTAAAGCAAATGCAGAATAATCTTATATTTCGTTTCAAAATTCGACATATTTTAGTTATTAATTACCAACTATGTAAAATTTATAGTGATATATCTAAACTTTAACGATATGTATGAAATGGACGTTATCACTAGGTAATACTCATGTATATATGAATTTGAATTGAATTCAATTAAAGCACTCAAATGTATATAAAAAACACAATTTTGAGACATGACACGAAAGAGTATCAAAAGATGTCCTGTCATACAGCTTTTTGACATATAATTATAATTTTTAATATCTTTAAATGTCTGAAATAAGAGTTGAAAAAGGGGGCAATCTACCCAATTGTGAGGATAGGTTACCCTGTAGTACCGATCTTTTTTGGGATGGTTACCCTTTAGTGAGGAGCTGTGTGTTAGTTATGCCATTAATTCAAAGTGATTTTTCCGTGTTTTAAGGTGTTCATTAAACTCAAACTTACCAGTTATATGACGGGCGGTCTGCCTCTTATAATTTTTGGTAAACTAGTAACCTCGAGAACATATATGCAAAGAGACCCGATATTTGGCTTACCATTAATTTCTAGCCATATAAATATGCGTTTTGATATTTCTGATCAGATAAGGTAGTTGTCAAATTCGGCAATTTGTCCCAAAATATGAATTGTTATGAGTTTTAGTTTGCAAATTATGTAACGACTAAAAGAAGAGTCGTAGGGACATATGCTTCTTTATAGATTATTGCTTTTTATTTACGACGGAATTCCGTCAAGCAGGAAGTTGCGAAAATTACAAAATATTCCCAAAATTATATATGCTTTTCTATGCAGTTGGAAAAGCAAACTCACAAACACGCTCAGTTATTTAAACGCAACAAGCGTTTTTTGGTTTCCACTAGACAACACATAGAAACATAGGCATCAGAGATTCAAAGCCCCCAGCCTATGCAAATCATTATTTATCACGAATATTTGTCGATTGAAAGAAGCAGGTCAAACGAAACATCTTTCTTACAACGTCTTTCCTACAACGTCTTTCTCACCACGTCTTTCTCACAACGTCTTTCTCACAACGTCTTTCTCACAGCAGCGTCTTTCTCACAGCAGCGCCTTTCTCACACCGTTTCCCTTACATAATCATCCACACAGCGTAGTCCTCACAACGACACAATAGACGCGTAATCTGTGTTACAAATACATTGTATCTCAACATATCTAAAAACCCCGTAATTTCGAATCCCCACCAATTTATGGTGGAGCAAACTGAAACCTCGACGTTGCACATCCGCAATTTATATTCATCCACTGTGTGAAGTTTCAGAACCCTAGAACAAAGGCTTCATACCAAAATGCCGCGGACAAACTACTGCACCTCAAATGTTAACGGACGGACGGATGGAGAGACGGACGGACAGACAGAATGAGAGATAGCAAAAGCCCTCAGCCAAATTGGTTGGCCAGGGACTAAAAACCGGTTTTTTCATAAACACCTATAACAAACAAACTTCCTGTGCCAACAGGCACAGAGTCAGAAAGTCATTAACGATATTTATTTCTGAGTAAAAACCAGTAAAACCAATATACTTGCTATAAATTGCGACTTTTACTATCGGCAGAATTTTGTAACGGATCGGTCCTAAAGGGTAGCTTTGAGAAAAAGGATCATCACACGTGGGTAACAAATATTTCATGTTTTACGTGTTTAAGTGCCTTTAAACATATTGGGTTTTGTTAAAACTATATAAAATTCAATATTTGTATATTGCTTTGTCTCCCTTTATCAAACAATCATAGTTTAGATAGTATATTCGCTCTCTACATGCTTTTAAGACGAATATGACCTTATCGTGTAAAAACTATGAGCAGCGCTTTCCTTGAGTGTAAAAAGTTTGTGATATGATTACTGGTTATATATTGTAAGGACAAGTTACGTTTTTGGCGATAAATAACTGGTTAAAATGGATAAATATATAAGTTTTCTTAGAAATCGGTAGAATTGGGTAACGGGTAATGAGAAATTTGTATCAAATCCGCAGAAATATGTCGCAAGGGCAAGCAGAAATTATTTGCCACAGAAGCACTATAGCCACAGTGCTGCTACTATGTGAGATGTGTGTGCTGACTAGTGTACTCAGTGTACTATATAATGTATAGTAAGAAATATGAATAAACATATAACAACGGATTTAGGCTTTTTTATTTAGCAAAGAGAAATGACCTATGTTATTTGAGCTATGGCGCAGAGTGACTCTAAGTTAATGAGTAATAAACCTCAAAATTTATGTTTTGTTCAATGTGACTCAGAATTAAGGTGTAAATAACCTAGGTAATGGGTGTTTTTACTCAGAGTGACCAAGAGTAAATGAGTAAATAACCTAGTAAAGGGTGTTATAACTCATATTGACTCAAAGTAGGGTGGAAATTAAGAAATGATATAAAATTATGATATATAATTATGTATAAGGTTTAACATATTCCCATATCTTATATTTTACCTTAGTCTTGAGTATGTTATAATGGTCATCCATAGCAAATCACATCATCCCTTTTTGAGACACTGCTTTGGCTTCATAAGAGGCAATTAAAGCATTGTGTTCATCTGCATATTTTGCAAGAGCTGGTCTCACATGTCTCCAAGGACTGGTACCATCATCATCGATATCGTCCCCTTCTCCAATAGCACTATTATCATCGTTTTCATCCTCTTTCTTCTTCTTCTTCTTCTTCTTCTTCTTCTTCTTCTTCTTCTTCTTCCTCTTCTTCTTCTTCTTCTTCTTCTTCTTCTTCTTTTTCTCCTTCAAACATATTCTTTGCTACATTCATAGCTGGGTGATATCGTGTTATGTGTCGTTTTAGATCATATGGTTGTGAACATGTTTAAGTGCATGAATAAATCATGTTTCCTCTTCTTCAACGATCGGAGCAATAATGATATTAATCTGCAAATGCGTAGGAGTAGGATTTACCTTTGCACAATGAAGTTGCACAATTATAGGGGTATACTTTTGCATATGAAATTTCAAACAATTACACATATCTAGGTGTGTGTCAGTCACTCACAAAATAGCACTAAATGACGTCATTCTGGGCTAAATATATAAAATGTAGATAAAAGCTAAGGGTTCTTCTATCTTCATTTCTTACTCAAGGTATCTTAAATCTCTATTATTAAATTGGGTAATATATAATACTAAATACTAGTATAAATCTAATAAATCAAATACAGCACTTAGGAAATTACATGCCATATCTGAGGAAACGGTATAAAAGATTATTTAATTCACTCTCGGCACAATGTGTTATTCTGATCCTTTGAGCAATAGATATTGCAATTATTACGATAATGAAGCTCTGTCTGTATCAATAGACGTCCGTATTATAAATATTCACACGAGCAATAAACGATGTCGCGTGGTTTCAACCTATGATTCTGACGTTTATATTGTATGTGTTTGGTGTTTAAGACTTAACGTATATAATGTTTATGATTAACAAGTTTATTGTTAGAACATTGCCATTACAGATAATACATATACAAAACTGATATGAGAATGACCAAAGACATTATGAGAATTCCTTAAAAAAGAAATAGTTGTCGAAACATCGAAATTACAAAAGTGTAAATTCCTTTATAATAAGCCAGAATATTGATGGTTTGCGTTTAAATATATAGAGCTTACCCGGTCTGATCTTTTGAATTAATCAAAACAATGGTTTAAGAAATTTTGCATCAGATCATAGACGAATAGACAGTGCAATTAGGAACTCAGGATTTAATAGATATAATTATATCATGTTTGTTAATATTAAATCTAAAGAATAATATCCTTATATCATACAACATTCTCAAATGTATCAGTGTAGTAAATGTGTTGAGACGTTACACATGTAATGAAGTCACTCTAATATATGCTTATAATTGTATATGCATTATAAGAGAACAATATAAGTATGACATGTATTTACAATTTTGTAATTGCTAAACCTTAATCGAGTAATAAAAATAACTTTGTAAAGATATGACTTATTATATAACATATTTTTATGTATGTTTATCACAACCAGGACATTTTACCTTCATACTCATTAACCCTCTTGTATCTAAAAGCAAATATTTTTTTTAATGAATTCATGTTAAAAATGATGATAGAAAACATAAGACTTAAGATATTACACGTTGTTATTGTTTTATGACAGATTGATTGTCATGTATATGTTGCATATATGATTTATTGATTAGAGCAACACATATTATTATGAATGCTTATGTCTTGGTAACATACTCATTATTCTTGATTTTAATGATTTGTATCTATTCTCAAAATTTCAATTTAGGTTACAACTAATCATTCGAATAAGAATTTGCTTTGGTACATTTCAAATCACCGTCTTGAATCAACATCTATCTAAACAGCCATAAACTCATTTTTCGTTCAACAAACACGTTCACTTTACTTTCATTATTAAATATCGGGATTAATAACTTAGCTATTTGCTCACTTATATACATAAAAATAAGTAAAACCATAAGTGATATCAGTTGAAGCATAAATTCTATAGTTTGGTAAGCGTCCAATGTGCATACATCCCCGAAAACTAATCCAATGGCTAGGATTTGTACCCCGCTGGGTGATACAGTGTTCGCGCCCGTCACATCGCATTTGACTTCATGTCAAACTGAGACAGACACCGTTGGTTTAGAAAAGGAAATAAGCGTGTCATTTCACATTGCTTTTGAAACCCAAAGTATGTCCTTGTTACCTTGGCAAAAACTGATGGAGGACTCATCTAGAAAGATATACACATCGCGTTCAATTAGGTTTCCAATAAAGAGATTATCTGAAATCTTACCCAGTTTACAAAGTATTCAAAATGCATAAAGTACTGTAGAAAACTACAGATTGTTATCAACAAAAGTTGAAGTAGATTAACCCCGTATTCTTTTAGAAGTAACTCTAACCGGTTAAGGTTGGATAAAGGTGGTCTAAAAAGAACGCTTTGTATGAATAGAGAGTAATCCGGTTGTTAACCGAAAAGAGTTGCTCTAAAAAGAATGGGTTAACCGAAAAAAGTTGTTGCAACTCTAACCGGTTTAATCTAAAAAGAATACGGGGTAAGAATATTGTACGTTCTTGTTCGTTTATCTCAAATGTCAGTCGACCAATCGGGCCAGTAGTGCTTGATTTCTTGCCAGCCTTGTCGGTTTATGGCTGGCCAGGACCGACAAACAAGCTCCTATACTCATATTTCATATACTATGCTTATTGTCCATTCTCCTCCCAAGAGAATGTTCCATGTTTTATAAACAGTCGACACACAGCTATGCGAAAATCCTTTGACACCAGACAATATATGATGGGATCGAGAATAATAGAAAACAGATGCAGCTGAGTAGAATAGATGTAAATTCTGGCCAATGTTGGTGTCAGGCTTTCCAATGTATATCCGAGCTGTAGATTGCAATATGAATAGACATAAAGGCCAGGTGAAATATCATAAGGGGAGGGGTTTTCTGTTGATAACTTAAAAAATATGTATATCTCAATAACCAAATTTTGTCAGTATATATATTTGGGTGAACCCTAACGTATGAAATCGTTTTTAAACTAAACCATACACTTTTTAAAGATTTTCTTATATTTGATACAAATTGATTTGCAAGATTTGAGGTGTATCGAAACTGCTAAAACTCACTAAAATTTTACAACATTGAAAGGCCTGGGAATCACGTGAATGAGTTTGTTTGTTTATTATCATTGATATAGGACAACACGTGGCCTCTGTTTCTCAAATAGGTAGGTCATGCAAACAGATTCCAAGAACCTGGCAACATGGGAAGCTTCTGCAAGCTCTACACCCCCTCCCCCTAAGTACACAGTGTTTTCAATGCATCAATATTGGAATCTAAAGCAAGCTCCTTGAATATTGAAAAGCAAGACACATGTTTGAGTTTCATTGAGAAATGCATAAGAAAAAGGTTTTTGAAGAAAAAAAACTTGAATAAGCTTCTCGTATGACCAGGCCATAGCAGGCGCTTCATAATAGAATACAATATTAAAATTGACCTTTTGGAAACCAAAAATGCTAAAGTCTACATGAAAAAGGCAGTTTATTATCGCAACATATATTATCGTTGGTAGTTTTATCCTTATCAACTATTCGGTTCACCGCGCTTCGAGATAACTTAAATATATCTTCCGTGCGTTTTCCATAATTTGATACTCTAATTTTTAATTTTCCTCAATCCGATTCATTCTTAAAATAATTGTAAACCTTAAGTATCATTTGTTTTTCAGCGAAAGGGAATCGTTTACGGCCCATGATTGCAAAGAAATTATATTGTAACTAGGATAGACTCTATCAATAAGCAGTCAGAATGAAAAAAAATGAATATAATCATGAGATAATGTAATATAGAAACACGTGGGATTAAAGGGACAAATGCACTTATAG
>LQRL01047467.1:11995-33846 GCA_001703475.1 Hydroides elegans | reverse complement strand
GCATGGTTATGGCGTTATATAATGATAATTAAGACCATTATAGAATCTATAGAATAAAAAAGAATACAATAGAAAAACCGAATAATCTCGCTAGAGTATGGCCGTATCCTTGATCACGTTTCTCTGCCAAAATATTAGAGAGTTCAAGCCACAAGTAAAGAACGTTTCAAATGACAGAAAAAAATATAAGAGCCATGGCAAGCCCCGACCAAAAACATAGAATCTATGTTCAAAAGTTTGCAATTCGACGGATTTATCATTTTTAGATTAGGGTTTGGTCATATATTTAAACTGATCTTCGAGATTTTTGCATTACTCTAAAAACGGTTTTGCAATGTTTAAAAAAACCCTCCCCTTATGATATTTCACCTGGCCTTTATAACGTCTTCATGAAACAATGCACCGATAGATATTAGGGTAGGTGTATACTTTACTGAACTGACTCGAGTGGACTTCATATAAAAGATGAATATAATTCTTAATTGATAAATAATTTTTTTATTAAATATCATAAAATATTTTTTATATATAGATATTTTTATATATAACATTTATAAATTATAACTATTTGTACCTGAAATATCGTTATTTTAATGAGTTGTCCAGGTATAAGTGTTCCCCAAAACGTACCAGATACCAGCAAGATCAACCTATGCAATAAAAAAAAACAAGTTAGTATGCGATTGCGTTTCCGTTACCTGATGTGCTATACAACACATACATCCATACAAAATAATGTAATATATGCTAGGCATCTTGATTGGTTGACGTTTTATTTTGAACAATTTTCTCTAATTAATGAGACAATATTTCATATTGAAACAAAACCGATTACTTACAAAGAAAAAAACTTGCACACAAATGTAAAAAAACATTGAATGTCTCTACCGAATCACCAAAACACACTTGAATCATGATAAAAATGAACAGGACGCAATTAACACTGCATAGCTTGAACTTTAACTTTTAAGTATACTTTAATTAATATGTATATTTTAAATTATACAATATGATAAATAATTTGAATATCATAAATTTACTTACCGCAAAGCTTTTAAGCCTACTTTTATCGTCATATTTCTTGCTGTATCAGTATCTCCATTTGAAAGCCGTTTTGCTAAAATCAGTTTTCGTATTTTAAATATGCTAAAACTTGTAAATGCGAAAGGAAGCACAATAAAAAGGCAAAATTGGAAAATTCTATGCATTGCCTGATTTTTCATACGACACATGGTCAAATATCCCTGGGATGTTCTTCCAATTGCTATCTCTGTATAAATCATATACGTTTCCGTAAATAACAGAACGAAAACAGTAAATAAGGTTATAGACCTAAGAGTAAAATATCGAGGATACTTCATCGGTTTACAAAAATAGAAATATCGTTCTATCGCAATAAATGCTGTCAATTGTATCGAAGAAAAGAAAAATCCAATGGCAATATTTGAGAGCCAACATGTTACCCGTCCGTTTAAATTGAAATATCCTAATATCACATGCAAAATTATGATAATCGCTGAAAGAAAGTCTAAGATAGCATAAGCCGCTCTTACATAGAATGCAGGGCTATGGAATTGGTGATACTTCTTGGTTATCAACAAAATTAAACCGTTAAATGTGCATCCTGAAATACCAATACAAAATGCCATTATCAATGCCACAGTCAGATCAGTGCGTAGATTGATGTCAATCAATTCAACAGCTAATGTTGTATTATCGATGTTGGTTGAATTACCCTCCATGATTTATCCTGTAATTTTTGTCATATATATTTTAGGATATATAATTGCTTGTATTTGATCACTTAGTTTCGGCTATAGACGTATTAGTTTGGTCTATGGAGTTCAAAGCTAATGCTTTGAAACGAAACCACAGCTACACGACGTCCACAAGTCAATATCTAAGTATTTGGGGAACACAAAAAAACTCTTTTTAAAATTAATTTAAAAAAAGAGTTGTTAAAATGTTTCATTTATTTTAGCATGATGAGGTTTTTCCTCCTGTATACTTTGCGCTGACTCACTTAAGATTTAGCATACGATGAAGCTCCTCGCGTAAAAATGGCAAATCACATTCACTTAGAAACAACCGGAGGAAACCTCAAGCTCTTGATTTAACGGTGAGTTCCTTTCAGAAGGCAACTACTTCAAAGTTTGATATGAGGCGATAAGCATCCTTTGCTCTTTGCCATTAGATTCTATGATCCATCTACATGATACATTAGATTAATCTAAAAAGATCCTTATTTATCTATACATAATATCAATGAGATAACTAATAACAATGCTAATATGAAGAGTAATGGATAATAAGTAATATGTAAATACAAGCTAAGGATTTGTCTCGTTTCATATATTCTTGACGCATCTTAAATCCAGTACTCTTGTGCTGATAAAAGCAGCCATAGTAATATAATAAGTTAATTTATAATACTTTATCAGTATACAATCTAGTTAATCAAATATGCCATTTAGGAAATTACATGCGATTTCTAATGAAAGAGAACAAACGATGACACTATCTCTCACCGCAATATGCCATTCTCATCCTTGGAGCAATGAATATTGTGAATAATTCTAGACTAACTTCGCGATTCAACATTTTCAGGGATCATCTGAATGCTTGTTTCATCGTTGTTTCCTCATTGTTTCATCGTTGTTTCCTCTTTGCGTAACGCCAAAAAGGGGTTGTTTCCAAAAGGAAACAAGCGTTGTTTCCTCATATGTGTTTCTACCTTAACGCTTACTCCAGTAGGAGTCATAAATGGTAATCTTCAAACGAGCATTAAGAGATGACGTGCGATTCCAACCTCTCATTCGTCTTAGTGATTATGTTTTATGCGTTTAAGGTTTGCTACTGATTCTATCATTTATGCGTTTATCGTATTGTCATAAGATATCATAAATTTACGCGAATGTTCTTTGCAGTAACCAACAACAATATAAAATTATTCATCGCCCAAAAATCAAAATAGTTGTCCAAACATCGAAATGACAAATTGTTAATCCATTTGCCCGTTATTCAGCAAGAATGTTGATGGTTTGCAATAGCAGAGCCTTTAAAATTTCTAGGATAGGATCTATTGAATTAATAGAAAATGGCTACCAAAAATAATGCACCGGCATAAAGACGGACGAAAAGCGCAAGAAATCACGATATAATATATATTCTGTGTTTTTATTGCTTTTCATAAAAATGTGATACATTAGATGTGTTGTATGGTAAAAAGTAAAATGTAATAAAAACTGCATTAGCATCCTACCACTCTCACATGAATCACTGCAGTAAATGTGTTAACACGTTACACATGGAATGAAGTCACTTAAATATATGCATACAATTGTATATGCATACCTTATTAGAGCACAATATACTTATTATATGTATCTAAAAACTTTGTAATTGCAAAAACAAATATCGAGTAATATATATACTTTGAAAAAAGATGACTTAATATGTGGGATATAAAGAAAAGCTCTTCAGTATATTAATAAATATGTTATTCAACAACCAGGACCTATTTACACTTATGTTTTCATTTACCCTCTTTCATCTAAAAACAAATATGTTACATGACTTCATGTAAATCTGATCGATATGACAGTTAAAATATTTGCACTTTTTTATTTCTAAATATAAAATATCGATTGTCCTGCGTATATTGCGTATAGAGGGTTTGGATCATTATTTCAATTTTTTTGCGCCTAACAGATCTAGGATTTAATACGCATTTATAGATGCTAATGTAAAGGCTAATCATTATTCATATATATCTTGAAACGAATCTTTTCTTTACTAAGTTTCCATTAAGGTTGCAACTAAATCGAATAAAAATTGGCTTTGGTACATTTCAAATCACCGTCTTAGCACTTCAGCACATAGCCAAACCTTGCACATTCAACCTTGATTACAATAAACAAATCAGACTACATTAATCTTAAACTAAATTATCGATAGCCATATTTTAAAGAAGCGAATTAATATGATTAAACGTGAAACCTTTTGTAAAACATATGACAAATTTTAAACATAAATGCACAAACGCTTTACATCTATTTTATGAACAGTATCATTATCTATACGTCAACAGAATAACACACAATAAACGAGTAAGTTACATGAGATAATGTGGTTTCAATCTTCTTTCAAGTTGCTTCTAACTATGGACATATCTATCGTAAAATTAGTTTCAGAATTATGTGAAACACTTAAATGTCTCTCATTTCTACCAATATATATCAATGCAGTTTCCGTTTTGATATCTACATCTGTATATAGAAGTCGTTCGGAAATATAAATATAAGCGGTAACACCTCTAACAACTATAACCTAAGAAACACTAGAACATGTACTGCCAAAATACAATTTGTCGATAAAAGCATTTATACATATTTATTTGTAACATAGTCTGTTATTTGCAACTGGACGCCCCTTAGGCTTACCTATATTAGGTTATTGTATGTGATAAGTTACCTTTCATTATCTTATACTTTTTCCTCATAATTATATAATACAATAGGAACACAGTAGGTCTTTTTATGGGTACGATCAGAGTAGTATATCGAGTGTCTAACGAGAATCATAGCACCTTCACACAAATATATAATATAAACTGAGGTATAGTGAAATAACTTGGTTTCTGAAAACATACCTATTTTTTTCAAATTTAATTTACTCACATATCATTTGGAAATCATAAATGCAGCTTTACAATGGAGAAAAGAGGATGTTCTGATACAACCGAATATTCTATTTATTCAATATATCTTTAATCTGAATCCACATCAATGAGATTATTATTCCTATGTTGTTCAGAAAACTAGATTATCTAACCTAAACAAAAAAGCGAGAGAAAAAAAAATAGTTAAATATATAATGCACATGCAAAACGTCCCTATTTCAATGTATATATAACACTTTCACATCAAAAGTAATAAATAACATATTTTGCAAATCACGGAATGCCTGCAAATCACAAGATTGTAAGAGAGTCTAAATAATCTACATCTTAGATAAAATCATATCTTATATATAAGTTTTTTTTTATACACTTAAACTTTTATACACTCTCTTTTAATATCAAATATATTACATGAAGCAATACTAACCAACACAAAGTGTGAAATGTGAACAGGAATAGCACATGATAGAAAATAACTTACATTGAAAGAAATTACATATCACATTTATACAAAATCAATCAATTCTAAGTTCGGTTAAGCACAAAACAAGTGTTTCCAATAACTTCTCGTATAGGCTACTTACATTAGTCTTATTAGTTACTCACTTATTTATTGTTTTCAGTTCCACCAGAATAAGGCAAAATTCGGAAACTGAGCAACAAAATCGCTAATCAAGTCACTTATATACATATACACAAAAAGCCATTAACAAAAACTAGCTCACTCTCCCCAATATACTACTACGTAAACCGCATGGGTTTATTCGTGAGTCCCGACCCAGTCCTTTGACTCCTGGGCGTAGCACCCCGTGCGCCCGCCGGCGTCCTTGCGCCCGCCCGATCACCGCCCGGCGTCGTGCGCCCACTGGGCGTGGTTCGCCCGTTCGTAGGCGTCCTTCCGTTCATCGATCGCTCTTCCGGTTTGCGGCCGCCCGGGCGTGCGGGCGTCGAACTGCCGAATGCTGCCGAACCTCCACTCCTTGAGGGGGTGCCACCGGTGCTCAGGTTGGATAAGGAACCTGTAAGGAGGATAAAGGAATAAAATGAGGTTAAGAGGCATAGAATATAAATTGATATGAGTAAATTTAGTTGGTCGTGTTTGCGTTGTTTAATTAAATTGGCGGTTTCTACGTATCATTAAATTCAATTATATCGGATATACACTCAGGAATTATCTATAGTAAATATTTGATCTTAGTGAATATTCAAACTGATATAGCAGCCGAAGAATTTAATTTAAACAGCTTTTTAGTGTGTCACAACAAAACATGTATGAATATGGGAAATGTGCTTAAAAACTAAAAAATTCGTACACGATGTGATAGTTAAAACTGCAAATATCTGAAACAAAAATTACGCATCATTAGTCACATGTTAAACACATACTTGACCATTTAAAAATCACTAAAAAACCTGCAACAAATAATGATTGCATTTGTGTATAAACCACACAGTAACTTCAGAGATGGTGCTTAAGGTGCAAACAGGTGATACAGATACACAATGATGACAGTTTTCGGGAATGATACAAAACACAGAAAAATAATGAGACAAATATTCTCTAATCCCCTAAACCCATAACCTTCACCTTAAAACCCATAAGCTCAATGTATAGTAGTGTCAAATAAGTATAAGTTTAAGGTTAAGCGAAGAATATCGGTCCAAAGTAGTCTATTTTCCTTGTTCGTTTTTTAACATTTTTGATTCTCGTGTTCACATCCAAAACCAATTAACACAAACGCATCACTGCAACGCCAACACACAAACATGATTCCTAAAAACACAGCAACCCTTTCACAAATGCGCACTTCTCAAAGCAAATCGCTGGTTGCTCTCAGCTTTCTTGCCCATCTTCGTTCCACCGGCCGACCCAGGGGGAGACTTTAATCCTTCATCGCCGCCAAAACTAAACCCTTTGAATGGCGGAACTCGCGGCTTGCCGGCTCTATCGGGACTGCCTGGGGTGGCAGCGTTATCGGGGAGATCAAAAGGTGGGGGACTATCGAATGAGTCGGGTTTATCGAATGTGAATACGTCTTCCGGATTGCTTTTTAAACTTGCGTCGCTCGTATTGCTTTTATTGCGTGATAGGCCGGTGGTAGTGTGTTTGGTATTGCTGCTGCGGGTACTCAATGAGGTACTTGAACCACTTCCGCTTTTTGATCTAGCAGAGGTGGGTGTCTTAGCACTGCTCTCTATGCTGCTACTGCTATTACGTTTCGTGGGACTGCGTGTGGGATTGCTACTAGTTGTGCCATTGTCAAGGCGGGATAGGTTTCCCAGACTGGGTATCATTTTGGGAAATTTCTTGGCCCCCTCGGTTGGGGTGGTTGGGGTTGCGGGGCTCGAGGAGCCAGAGTGTGGGGCAAGTGGGAATACACGGCCTCCTGTGTGGATGCAACAAAGAAAGCGGCAAGATTAAAATACATGCACAACAGCGGTTATTGACTGGTTGATCTGTAAGGATGATCGCTCTGAAAGATGCTTGCAAAATGTATGTATAAATATGATCATTCAAATATGCACCATATTGATCTTTGTTTGCAGGAGGATTCAGCATGTACTCTGCAAAAAAAAAAAAAAAATCATTGATAAAATTGTAAAACATGGTGAATTATGCACACGATACGCACAAATTCACACATGCAATGCTGTACAACAAAACCTGTAATTGATTCCATATTTACAACTTTTATTCAAGTGCTGTACATATCATACAATGGCTGTGGTTTTGTACAATACTTTATCTCAGTTAGCAAAATGTTCACTCGAACACAAACCATGCTTCTATAAGCATTCAATAATTAACTACACATGCAAACTATCAACAATTTATTCTAGGTAACGACCCATGCGCTTGTGAAAAATCAAACTCCTAACGAGGTATATACATTTATGATTAAAGTGCATTTGAAAGGGTTCAAGGTGCAAGTAAGGAAATCGAGAAAAGAAATTGTCCCAATACCAACCCTCGAGTTAGAAAATCATTGTTAGAAATGATTCGTTTGTCTAATTTAGGGATGGGAAAATGTGATAAACGGAAAGTAACCCTGTTTAAACTCATTACATCGTGTCTTGAATAAAATAAATAAGCCAAATTGAAACACCTACCTTTAATCACAGCACCACAACTAGAAGGTTTGTCCAACCAAGGATTCAATCTCACAATTTTTCTTTCAATAATCTCAATATCTCTAATATAAATGATCACGAGAAGCCAATTTAATGTGATTTTACTTACCTCGAAATCGACTTGGTGAATATGTTTCATGAATATATGCCTTCTTGTTTTGTCCGAGTCTTAATTAAGATCATGCCAAAGAATAAATGAAATGCCAAAATACAATATGCCATAAACAAAACATGGATTCTGCCACAATCTACAACTCATCCCTCCCATCCCTCGGGAACAATCACGAACACCAGCCCAACCCCAATTTCTACGAGAACCCCTCACCTTGTGAGTTGATGCTACTCCTCCGTGACGAGCTGAACGAGCTCAAACTCTGCGACGCGAGGTTTTGCATCGACCTCGAAGCGAGTCCTCCCTTTCCACCAGAGGGCGTTCGTCGCCCACTTCCGCCGACCCCGGATGAGCTTGAGAGCGAGGCGGTGCTGGATGAGAGTTTGGGGTTAAGTGCTGCAAACAATATATCAGTGTGCTGTGGGTTGGTTTTGGTTGCTAACTCACTCTCAACACATGTGTGTGGTTGTGGGGGAAAAAACACATATCAGTGTGGTGTGGGTTGGTTTTGGATTGGTCTCTCACTCGGTCACTCACACGTGTGTGTGGGTGTGCATTGTGTAGAACACAAGAAGTGCACTCTGGGGTTGATAAGTTAGGGGCATAGAGGTATAGAGGAAGATAAAAGGTCCTCACATTTGCATGTGTGGGATGTGCGTTCTACACATGTTTTTGCTATCGGAAGTATTTTCAAAGCTGAGAATTAGGATGAATTTATTTTAACATTTGTTTGTCCTCATTTTGATAAGACGTAATATCCAACTAAATTGTTAGCTCTGAGAGTACATGTGGCACATAAGAAAATGAAAGAAAGTTTCACAAAATAACAATACATGTATATCCAATGTCACTCGCAAAAAATCATTTCCATATATGCCACATTTACTACTTCCAGGTCAATTGGATCTACTGGAGAAGGTCTATTAGTATAGAATTGAAACACACAAGAAAACTACATTAGTAAAACTTTAATTCACAAATCACAAGTTAGTTGATAAATTTTAACTACTTAAGAGATTTTATCAACATTATTTTATTAGTAATCAAATATGCTACTTAAAATAAACATTAATATTCAATCAACAAAAGTTTAAGACATTAGTACACAACTAAAATCACTATTATCAATTGTGATTATTTACAGGAAAAAATGGAAGAAATAGATCGAACAATAATGAGGTAAAAAGCGCAATACACAAGAAAAGCGAATTGTTTGTGGATGCATTTAAAAAATCAAAATATGGTAAGGAAGCAATAAAAGTGACGATAATATATAGATTGGGGTGAAGTAAGATTTATACATAATAGAATATGTTCATAAGCATCGGGATGAAGGTGCAGTCACTATTGTTTAGGTGCTAGAACCAGGGATCAAAAGTACAATTTAAAATACGTTTCTTTAAGCTCTTAACTAGAAATTGTGAATATGATATAAAAAATCATATGGATCATATAAAAAATCATATGGAACTTGAAGATATTGTTTTAAGGGAATGACGAATCCGTCAATGATTAAAAAAGAATTACTATAGAATAGTAAGAGAAAGAAACCTATAGGTGACTGACAAAACGAATTAAATAAAAAAGGTGATGAGGTAGGTACAAGTTTAAAAAAAAAACAAAAAAAAACAACTATTTGGTAATCATAGTTTGTAATGAAAAATAAAAAAATAAGAATTATACCAAGCTAAATCATCATTTTGTTTAACCAGAATAACTGGCAATAGCAATGTTGATGCAGGAAAAAAAATCATGCAAAAATAATGTCCGAATTATGTTTATCTTAAGCCAAAAAATGTCATGCGTATCTATACAAATCGGATTCGATGATTAAGGGATATAAAATGTACAGGTTCAAATGTACAACATTGAGACATGCTACACCGATTAAATCAATCCTCCACCATCACCACCACCGCTTTATCTTTTCCGTAAATTTCATGCAGTATTTGGTTGCCATGGTTACCTGTAGGCGAGCTGCTATTGGAGGAGAGGTTATGCTTGCCGTTTGTGTGGTGATTGGGCGTGGATGAGCGGCGTGCGTGCGATTTGGGCGTGAAGAGGGCGCGGCCCGAGTGGGCGGGACCGGGCGAGTGCGTGGAGGCGTCGCCCGCACTCAGGGTCTCGCGCAGGTCCATGTTCGTGCGGCCTTTGGCTGTTTGTGGGAGTGGAGAGAGTGGAAAGGAGGATGTTAACGAACGTCACATTAAAAGGGTTTGGTATGTTTATAAGTAGGATTATATTGTGATTGCAAAATAACATCTAGTTGTCTTTTAGACTAGAAATGTTTACTAGAAGCAGTTGTGTGTGTGTGTGTGTTGAAATAGTTTTGGTAGGCGTTATAGAATAAAATTTTGTTTTAAAATAGTTGACTATTGAGCTATTTAGGCCTACTGCATGTTAACATTTTCAGAAGCATATGTCTGATACCAGTGCATTGATTTATTTTACTAGAACTCTATTATTGGGGGAAAAATTGACATTTTTGGAGTGGCTCATACGGCTGCTATGAAATTAAGGATTGCAATATTTCTATTTTCATATAAATATGTGCCAATTCAATAAATTGATAAACACGGCCTTAAATAACTATAGGCTATCAGATGGGAAAGATATACCACATACTTCTAAAGGAAACATCAAATAAGCATTGCTTCCTAGAAGAACTCCTATGATTATGGTATAGTCTATGCTTATTTTAAAGTTAATTGAATATTAAATGTTGACAAGAAGATATAGATTTTCTGCATTTCTACTATTTAAATTATATATCTAAGAGTAACATAAAAGAAATGGTTAAGAAGTGAAAGGGGTTCTAAAATGTATCATTTGCTAAGACTATCATTGTAAAATGTTATAGCTCATGTGTATATGATTTGAAATTCAAGCATTGAGTTAAATCTCAACACGAAACTGTTTGAGCAACCAGTAATCAAAACATCTCAAAATCACTCCACACATCACTCTAATAATTTCAATGCTTAAGCTCAGTAAAAATTCTATTAACATTTGTATTCTAACGATGCAGTCTAAAATCGAAATATATGTACCAACTTCTAGAATATGGAAGGCATTCCGCTATCACAAATTTTTAAATTTCTATAAAATTGCTAAACTACAGTAATGTTCAAAGATTAAATATATACTTTAAGTCCTGTAAAAAATGTATCCATATTTTGTAACATACCCCATAATTTTTTTTCGGTGAGTTTAAAAAGCCAGATCTTGTTCTAGCATTCCATCATTTACCCCATTAACGAAACCCAACACGCTCTTTCAGTCCTCTTTCTCTTACCTCTGCATGGATCGTTGGTCTCTAGGAATTCATCCAGCCTCTGCCAGCCTCCGCCCACGCGAACCATGACAGTCGAGTTGAGGAAACGAACCAGACACATCTTGCCCTTCTCGCCCATCTACAGAAGGGGGAGGGGGAAATGAAAGGTTAAATCAGGGATAAGAAATACTGTGTAGTACCAGTGTGCGACATAAGCGATAGACCGATAGACAATTCTATTAAAAATTGGCTCGGTCTATTAGATTTTGGAATCCAATAGACCGGTGTCTATTAGGAATATTTCCCAAAACCCGTCTTAACTTTAAGGATTGCAATTACTCTTTTTCTTTTTTATCTGTTTCATTTTCAATGCAATTTGAAGATGGTTCAATCTAAGAAGCAATATACATTGTACATGGATGTATGTGCATGGCAAAATACACTTATTTTAAACCACTGCTAGATCCGATCGTCAGTGCTCGAATTTTATTTGAATTTCACACACAGACCACTGATTCATACTTAAGCAGGGGTTTACCTGAGCGGTCGAACGGACGCATATGCGTCCGTCTTTTTGTCCAGACGAGTGTCATTTGAGACGACACTGGCGCTATAGCGAATGACAATTTTATGGAAAAAATATTGTACAAAAGGCATTTATTTTCTAAAGGTTAAAAAAACTGCGCTAGCGCCGTCGGCGTTCGCATTTAACATGTAATTTTCATGTTGAATATCGATGGCTTATGTTATTTTGCCCCTGCTAGTGTTACTTTTCATGACGTTGGTAAAGTACACCTTTGCCTAGCATCAAACGTGTGAATTTGAACTACAAATGTATGTACGAATTTAATGGTAAAATCCTCTCCTACACATTTGAATAATAATCGTTCATTTCCGGTCTATAAAGGTCTTCTTCGGTCTATTAAAAATCAGAATCTAATAGACCGTTGTCTATCAGCTGAGCAAAACCTGTGTCGCACCCTGAGTGTAGAATTATTTGAGTAACTAAAGGCAAAGAAAGACTGGTTCAAATTGGGATTATCTTGTAACGTGTTCTTGGTTTCATACCAGGTAATTATATTTCCGGGCACGATAAAAAGTACGATTCGAAATATAGGCCTATATAATACCGTAAATATAGTTTCACCAAGTTAATGGGTCATCAGCACATCTGTTTGTTTTTGAATAAGCAGAAATTTAACTACAGCTCATAACAAATGACTATTTTCAAATGATAAAAAGAATTGGTGAATAAAATGTATTTTGTAAAAATCAACGATAAGCTTTTAATCATAGGATTGATTATTTGACATTGAATTACGATTTCAATTTAGGAACGAAGCAAGGTGGAAAAAATTGAGCAAAACGATTTGAGCAAAATAAGATAAAATGGTAAAATAGCATAAGGCATTTTAAGGTTTGTACCTTAAAATGTGAATTTCTTGGAGGAGTACCAAAATTCCTTTACAAAGCAGTGTATAATACATTCAAATGCCATATAACGAAAAATGAAGGTTTTTGACTTTTTCAATAACGACTTTTACCTGATACATAAATCCTTCTCCATGATCGACATCCTAACATAAATTATATTATTGATAATAAATAGTTTGCCATGTTTGCCAATCCGACTTTAAACCTGATATAACTTAACACTAGCCCTCGCGGATTAATTCATCACACAACATAATAAGACACATATTTAATTAATATAAAACATTTTAAGACCAGATATTATTCAGGTCAAATGTCAGCCTGCCTTATTTTGAGAAACACAAACGAGTTCAAAATGAACAATTAAAATCGAAATGAGTTGATAAGATAAAATCTTACCCTGTATTTGCCCTCTGCCATCTTCTTGACCTTGAACTGCGAGCGGCACTGGCAGTGCGACACCTGGTGCTCGATTTCGTCGTGAATCGCCTGCGCGTCAGACATCGGGGTGTTCGCAGCGCTCATTCGCCGAGATGCCTGTGAAAAAGGAGAAATAACATTTCAATTAGTGCTTTATAGGTCTAAAAGGGACTTGATATTCATGTAAATCTATAACGAACGATTACATTTATAACCGGGTGATCTGCTTCAAGAGAGCTTCAACTAATCTTATTTTTGTCGCAAAACTTTTATGATAGTCGAATGCTAAATTGTTGTTTTGAGATTGAGCAATGACCGATCCAAAACAGATTTATTGGAATATGGGATTGACGCGTTCAAAGATAAGTTGGTTGAAATACCAAAAATCAAAATCTTCACCTGTCTGTCTGGTTTGAGTGCAGCCATGAACTCCTTGTAGTCGAGTTCACCGGTGCCGTGCTTGTCGAATACGTCGAATACGGCGTTCAACTCGGTGCGGTTGGTCGGGAATTCTGAACAGAATAAAGCAGATGTCTGAGCATTATGAGAAACATAAGCAAGATTTATTTACCATATCTACTGTGTAATCGTTCAACTCGGTCCGTTCCGTCTGGAATTCTGATGATACGGACAAAGAAGGCTGGGATATTGAAGCATTTACGCTTTACATTGAACAATGCCTTAGTTATCATATCTATACTCAGAGTGCATGTACCAAATCTATTATATTAAATAGGTCTCAGTCAAGAATATTTATGAACTATATCATGACGACACTCATTAATTGCACTTACGAGAATTGATCATGCCGTCAACAAATTCGGTTCTATTCAAAACACCGTCTCCGTCTCTGTCCTGTTTGCGGAAAAAATCGGTGATTCGGAACTTTTTGGCGCGAATCCAGGCCACGTAGCGCTGGCGCCACACCTCGAAGTCAAAGTTCTTGAAGCTCTCCAACTGAAAAAAAACATTTGTATATTAATATTTAAATGTTAAAGATGTAGGTCTACACAAATTATTATTTGATTATTTTGTCAGGTATTACAACAGTGTGACTGAACGAAAGTTAAGGAAGAACCAAGTTTCGTAATTGATAAATCAGACATCTTCAATGTTAACTTAATCTATTCAAATGTAGACTATATGCTGCTAATATATATCAATAGAAAGAGGAAAACAGTTTTTTTAAAGTGCACACGTACTTCGAGTAAGTGGTCCAGGACATCCTGCAATTTCTTCTTTCTATCCACAGACATCCTCCACACGGCTCTCCACTTATTCTGCAGCGTCGCCACCCTGGGACTGGGCCTATCCTCCTTGCTCAAATCATAATTACTGCCATGCAGTGCCTTCTTAGTGTCCTTATTGGAACCACCGAGTGATGCCACTTTTTCCACGTGTTTACTGCGCTCATTCAAGTCTTCGTGGAACTCCAAGTGTTCCTTCACGAGTGCATCGACAACAGTAATGTCCTCTGGGATCGGGTCGCGTTCCTTTGTTGTGAGCAGGGCTTGGGCCTCGGTCAGCCAGGCCAGGAGTTCTTCTACCAGTTGGGCGTTGCCCCGGACACCTAGGGGAATAAATAATCAAATATCATTAAAATGAAGTGTTGTTATTTGAAAGATGCAGTATGTCGTATTGGAGGCGAAACAAGGGGATTCATAGGGCTTGGCGTCGGTAAAACATGTACAGGAGTGAAAAAAACCAGATGAACTTAAAAGTATGGTTTTTGATCTATACATCGAGCCAACTTGTAAACATGTAATGAACTAAGGATTAACTGTGTCTATTGTCAATAGGCCTATATACTGGGTAGCCAAATAAATATCGGGTAAAACTATTTCAGTTATAAGTAACAATTCAGAAGAAAGGATATAGCCTATGCATAAGTAGATTTAAATATTTTTAATACAATTAAACGTATTCAAAAATTACTAAAATCGTTATAATTTTACACACAAAAATGTTTTATGAACTGCCAAACGCACAAAACACACAATATAAAAACTATTTCCTTGGCCATATTTAAAGAATTTTCGACGTTAGGTGTGCAATCCTTACTCTCTAAATATAGGCTATATTGATAATTCAAATTGCTATGTACATTTCAATGTGTAAAACTATAACAACCAAGTAAATACATAGTGCCTCTTTACAATTTTATTTTTATTTTTTGTGCAATTACCTTTGTATTTTCTGTTCGATCCCTTTGCTTTAGAGAAAAATCAACATAACGCTAGATTTAATACTTTCGTTGAAACACAACAAAATCGAAATCAAATGAATATAATCAAACGAATCAGACTACTAAAAAACATACAGACTAACTGGTGCTAAAAAAAGAATTCAGTCTGAGAAAACGAGGCTCAGTTTTTAAAGAAATATCAAGGTGATCGATAGACAGCTCTCTGAGAGAGAGATTAGACAAAGAGATATCAAGAAAGATAGAAAGAGGGAGAGAAAGAGAGCGAATAAGTGTGTGAGAGAGAGAGAGAGAGAGAGAGAGAGAGAGAGAGAGAGAGAGAGAGAGAGAAAAGACAAGAGGAATAGATAGATGGAGATAGAGAGAGACTCGTCACATGGGAGTCAAAACCATAGACCAGAACCACAAGAGACAAAGAAAAAACCACCCTTTAGCCCCTCGTTTAATGCTCACCTTGCAATGCCTCATGCAGCCTCTGTCCTCTCTGCTCCGCTCTACTCAGCGCCTGCTCCCACCGCGTGTGCGTGATCGTCAAATAATATCGCACAAATCGCACAGCGTTCGGATGACACGACTGCAGTATCTCCTCAGCAAGATAACGGATCTTCTCGATATTCGGTTGTTGACCTAGTCATTACAAGTATTATTAATGTTGAGAAATATTGATTAAGTATGTAGTTTTATCATTGTGTTGTTTCTTTTAACTTATATGTCACATGTGTGCATCGATTGTATATATAGCCTACACGTAGCAATTGTTTTTTTTTCATCTTATGTATGTTTTTATTTTTATACACTTTCTGTAGATTGCAACAAATAAAATATAAGCTATCCTTATCTTATCTTACCCCTGAGTTCTTCCTCAAATGCTTCATGGGCTTCCATAAGTTGGATGATGGACAGTTCGTCATCCGGCAGTGGTTTGAATTTGAGTTCGGCTTCGACGTGCGGGAGCCAGTCGCGCACGGTTTGCACGGCCTCGTTGAATTCCTCCGCCTTACAGAGGATAAAGTGGATAGTAATCAATGTAATGTATCTTTAGAATTTTGTCCGATGATGCATAAAGCTACAATGTATAGTTTCCATTTGTTCGAACTGAAAACAATGTTTCAAGTCTGGCTTAACGCTTATAAGACTTTGTTTCGAAGAGGCGGGTCATAACCTAATATCTTGTTGCCGAGTTACTTATATGCATCAAATAATGTATCAAATTAGACGTGGTCAAAGTTTATCCACCAAAGAATAACAAGTCAATTTTTCCTTCCTAAGATATCACTGAAAATCGAATCGGCTTACCAGTTTGACGGCATCGCTAAGCCGTGACTCCCTAATCTGCGACAGTGTATTAACACGGTCCCAAACATGCCCGAGTTCCTCCAATTGCGAAGCTACAGCCGTGTCTGTTTCGGGCGATTCGTTGTCGCGCATGTTCTGGACCATCTCGCGACGCGATTCAAGCTCCGTTTGGAACGCCTATGAAAGACAACATATGTTTGAGGTTGACCGGTTGTGTTTTTTGGTTGGAAGAAAATTAAGGAAAATATATGTTTCATGCTTCCATATGTTTCTCAAAATATAAAGGCTCTACACATAAAAAATATATAAGTAATAGCATAGGTAGACTCAGTTGTAAACTTTATATATTTGATTCCTTTGATTTCGGCATTTCATCCCATATCAAAACTAGCCAATGTCTCGATGAAAACGCGCAACAACTCTTGATCACTGTCCAACACAAATTTTGATTTATCAAACAAGACTGACCCTGTGCTGTTCGATGAGTATATTGACAGTATCCAGGTCTCCCAGAATCGGCTGGTCTTCGGCCAAATACGTCTCCGCCTTGTTGAGCCATTCTAATAGGGATGCGAGGGCGTCGCTAATGCGGCCGGAGGAAACCAGGGCCTCGTCCAACTTGTTTTGTCTGGAAACACAGAGAAAATGGGAGAGATATAAAAATAAAAGGTAAAGAAATGTGCTAAAATGATGAAAAATGCAAGACAATTTATCACAAATTTTCAGATGTGACCGAAACGGGCCTCGTCCAGCTTGTTTTGTCTGGAAATATACAGATAAAAGAAAACATTGAATTCATGGTTAAAAAGTATGGTCTGGACTAGTCTGACTGGACGCGCCAATCGAAATGGGTGATCAGGTGCCTCAAATACCTGATACAAAATCAAGTCTGGAAAAGAAGGAGGTTCATGGCAGGAAGCGTCAACCGAAACACCATGAGGCAAGGCAAAAATGAGTATGTTAAAAGGGTATCTAATATCAAATACATCAAAATAGTATGCTTGAAATGAAACGTTGACTTGCTTGCTGAAATAAACAGTCGCAGCGCATTTTCATGAAATTCTTAATTGATAGCACCGATTCAAAATAGGAGGAAACACGGCTTCTTTAGATTCAAACCTTTTCAACCTGTAAATATGGCAAAACCAGTTAATTAACGCTCTAATGACAAATTAAAGCGATCTGAATCTTGGGACATTTGTGTAAAATATCTCCAACAGCACACATTATAGGTTGAATACGACCTTAACATACATAATATTTACAAAACGCAGAAAACATCATTCTATACATTCCTTTTAGAAGAAGGAACAATATCAACTCATTAATATCGCATCTGTCAAAACTCAATGCAAAATCAATCATTGGGCATTGTGCAGACAGCCTTGCTAACGATAGTTCATTGGCATATAGTTGCCATTCAGTAAGTTCATTTAACTGTGTAGGTTTCATATTGAAGTTGATTTTATGGCCATAATAAACAGTCTAATAGTATCAATCTAGAAAATGGTTTTCTATCTAATTTCGAAAAAGTAGCAAATTGTTTGTATAGCAATTTAAGAAAGATATCTATAACATAATATTAAACATTTTATTTAAACAAATCGTAGTGGGTGACCCACTGCCTCACATAAATATAAGGCATCTTCAGATCGAAATCGATACCATTGAAGGCAAAATTCAAAGAAAAAACCTCAAGTATATGAACCCTTGATATATTAAACAAATCAGCCGAAATGCAGTTCTATCTATCATTTTTCTTAAATAAGAAAAGAAAAAAAATCCCAAGGCCATGAAGTCCTTTTCGATAAGGATTCTATAGCGAAGTTGACGCGTTGATTGCGAATAGACTACTAACTTTGAGATATCATCTATAAATAAATTGTTTAAATGGTGGTCGCTATGAAAAGTTTTCGTGATATATTTTTGGAATTAATTGGTTACTCATGCACCTTTTTCATGTTCATATCCAAGGAAATGTCGAATCGTCTGAACGAATAAACATAACTGTTAAAAGAAATTGCAGTGATATAACCTGAGTTATTGCCAAAACAAATATATTTATTCAGATAGGAAACGCTTAGTTCATTGCATTATGATCATTTTCGCTGAAAACGGCATTTTGTAAGATTTTGAATGTCAACTATAGGTGTAAAATTCAGACCATTTAGAGAAGAACCATTCGTGGTTGGAAATAAACAGGACACAAACAGATTCAAACGAGACATGATTATGCGCTGAAGCTGATTTATAATATGATTTCATCGTAATTTCAAGTTTTTAAATTGGGGGTTTAATTTACCACATAAATAAAATGAACAGGGTTTTAGATGTGGAAAAGCTGGTGTTACCATAATGTATATCTAATTAAGATATCACACTCTCAGTGTATGATTGACCTTCGATTCGTGGCAACCAGTGCACAAAGACGAATAAATAAAGTAGAAAAGAGCATTCATAAATTCTTCCTTAAAGTCCCCAATAGCGATCGTTATACAAGTATGTACTTGTATCTGCTTTTCATAAATTCAGCTTTGAATAGATAATTCAACGTTATTTTTTGATGTAGGACTAAATATCCAGTTTAAATAAGTGGCATGGATCATTCAGGGATGAAAAATTGATCCTTGACGAGTACGTCATGTCAGATATGGGTTAAAAGTGCACATACACCTTTAAACACAGTGAACACCCATTTCTTAACTGAAGGTTATTCTTCTAATTAATCAGTCTGTTCAACTCTATAGATGTAAGATTTTAACTTTTTGCCACTAAGTGTAATGACGAAAACTTTTTCATCTAAGAAACAAATGTATAGCATGTGATTTATAGGTAAAGATAAACATAGTGTCTCATGCTTTTAGTCGGTGATTTAAACTCACGCGAACATGTCCTAGAAGGACAAAATTATCAAGCACAACGTTCATATAAATCAACATAGGGATGCGTATATCGTTTCCCACTGGGTTCGAACCACAAACCTTGATCTTTAATGTCCGGTCATCACTATTTATTTGGTAAGCAAGGACACGTTAAAATTATTGTAACAACCGAATAAAATGCATTTTGGAAAAATAAGGGCAATTTGTAACATATGCAAGCTAAGAAAGCCCTTTGAAGAATATATAGCCCGAGGGCATGATTACAGATGCTATGAAATTGTGTAAAATTGTCATGCAATGAAGAAACATTAACCAATATTATACATGGCCGTTAGGTTTTCCACGTAGAGGGACAAACGTGGTTTCGGGTATTTTTATAAAGACCGTTTTTCCATACAATGCATAGACGTGTTTACCCAATTTTGGAACGCTCTGATTCGTTGATAAATGTTTGAATTCTAACTTAAATGTTTATTGTATGTACAAAAATAGGATATCAATTCCATATTATAGGTGTAGACTAGCTCTTTACATATCTATGAAATAATTTAGCTCATATAATTCTATGTGATATAACATTTTGATTTTACCTCTGATATTGATCCTACGCCTATTTTCTAATTTTGGAACGATTTGTTTCGTTATTTGTGTTCCAAGATTTCCCAACATGTATGGTTTGTATATTGACTCAAATACAATGAACGATCATAATCCCATGCCTTATTGCCCTTTTACCATTTATTACAACTTTATAATGACACTCATATCACATATTGAGTTTATGTTTTTTTTTGTGAATTACCATTTCAATGACTATTTTTTTCTTGTTGAAAGCTGTATATATTATTACCGGATATATATTCATACTAAATCTTGAATGATACCCTGCTATTAATACAGCTGATTTTTAAAAACCTAGACATCTATACTTGAAGAGTTAATTACAAGCGGGCCTCGTCCTGTCACATTGCTAGAGTCCCAGTACGCTGGATATTTCAATGGAATTATGTACTTACATAAAAGGATGAGAACAATGAGAACGGAGTCTTTATAGTAGGCTTTTGGTTGAATTTAGTTGCCTTTTAATATTAGTGTGTAATATGCCTCACAATGCATAATAAACATAATCGTTCCAAAATTAAAAAGTGGGAGTGATTACTATTTCACTCACCCTTGTGTGACAAAGGTATGATGTAGCAAAATCTATTAAAATAAATGGTTAGTTTTAAATGTGGCATAATAATTAAGATATACACCTATCATTTAAGGCAAATATTTAGGTAGACATGTGTTTGGATCTAATTTTTATGTACAGTCAAACTTTTAATCAGTGCCTCAGAGCGTTCCAAAATTGGAATATGTCTTCTACGGGGTCCTTAAATTATATAATATTTCCATAGGAAATAACCTTGGGCGTTGTATAGAAATTAGAATAAAAGATATGTGTGCAATCTCAAGCACATCTCAATTTATTCAACATATGCCATACAACTTACTGCAAAAAATTATAGTAAAAGTTCCCTTGAAAAGTCTAGACTTCAAAAAGCATTATAAAAGCTCGTATGTCAGCGATACGAGAAGGTTGTGTAATGATAGGAGCATGTTATATTGCAATATATCGTTTGACCATTATGTTGCATTGAAGGTTAAGCGTTCAAAAAGTACATATTTTATCATGTTTTAATGAAAGGTACCCTAGAAACCTAAGAAATAAACTTTTAGCTTTATTTCAAAGTATCTACAAAAATAGGTATTGATATATTTCATATACCCTTTAAAAACCTTTGAGTCTCTTTATAGTAGCATAAAAAAGAAAACTAGAAAGGCAATCATAGATTTCATATCCGCGATCTTCTTGAGGTGTCGATTCAAATATGAATATTGAAAAAATACCTTTAAGGGCATATAAGCTGCTTGCTTTAGACAAATATATGGGGAATACTGTCCTAAGTCGACGAAAATGTAGTTTCGATGGTCTACATTTGCACTCCAGAATCATTGTCACTTCATTTTTCAAACATTCACATTATAGTCTAGAGTAAAATGTAGCGAGTGCTAACTGTGTCACTGCAAGCAGAAAGTGAATATTGATTATGTAGCAACGTGCCTTATATACGCTGCTCCCTCTCCCGCACAACTGCCTTTACTCGATGACGCAACTTTCTCTCTATTAGAAGTCGCTGTCACTCATCAATTAAGGACTGCCAATAAATGAGCGCGACTTGTCATTGGTCCATTTAAACATGAGTGGCCAATGAGAGCCTAGAATGCGTCTCAGTGGTTTTCAACGAGGCACCAAATAATGTGGGTTTTTGAAAAATATTTTTTCATAAATGTTGAATATCTCGGCAATCATATAACAATGACTCATCAAAACCATCTATGCTCCATCTTTCGGTCATGTTTAATGCTTTGAA
>LQRL01047453.1:31964-51364 GCA_001703475.1 Hydroides elegans | reverse complement strand
CGGTAGGGTGTTTTTGACCGAAATGGTCAAAAGGCACATCTACGGACCAAGACCTTTCATTTGAGCCAATAACCAAGTCTCTATGACCTTCCGTTCAAATGTTCTAGCCTGTACAAGCTCAAGTCTTGAAATCCGCTATTTTGGGCTATTTTGGCCAATTTGGCCACTTCCGGTAGGGTGTTTTTTACCGAAATGGTCAAAGGGCACATCTACGGACTAAGACCTTTCATTTGAGCCTATAACCAAGTCTCTATGACCTTCCGTTCCAATGTTCTAATCCGTACAAGCTCAAGTCTTGAAAAACCGCTATTTTGGGCTATTTTGGCCAATTTGACCACTTCCGGTAGGGGTTTTTTGACCGTAATGGTCAAAAGGTACATGTACGGACCAAGACCTTTCATTTGAGCCTATAACCAAGTCTCTATGACCTTCCGTTCAAAAGTTATAGCCCGTACAAGAAAACGATGACAGACAGACAGACAGACAGACAGACAGACGGACGGACAGACGGACGGACACCCCAACTCTTTAGGCCCCCAACTTTTGGGTTGGGGCCTAAAAAGGATATTTAAGGATTTGGAAGTTGACCGAATTCGGCACATCTATACAATAACTTACTAAGACCTTTCATTTGAGCCAAGACTAGGACCTTACGAGTACGTTCAAAAATATAATCTAAACGGTAAAAGAAAAAGATGAAAAGCAGACGGATATCTTATTTCTTAAGGATTCTAACTGTTGGCGCTGGGTTCTAAAAACGAGTAACAGCCCGTAAGAGCTTTATTTGCAGTGATTTGCTTCTTTCGACCGGTTACTGAATCCATATTATCGCTCGGTTCGGACCCTTAGAATTTAACCTTTTCAATGTCTCTAACGTAATTTTGTTATAATTTAGATACAATCAATACAACTAAAAACACTCACCATCTTGTCGAAGACGTTTATACACCTATACTACAGTAAATTGATTAAAACGTCAATCCAGACGTGGCAGAATCCAAGTGTTTACTTCCGTTTTTCGGATTCCGTTTTCAAATTTCATCAGTAAAATATTAATACACCAATCACGTTAAAACTTTTTTATCATTTGAATCCCTTCACATAACATTTGGTCCCTCGCAAGCTCGGGCCTCAAATGATATGTAGCGGGCTTCAAATGATAAAATGCGGGCTTCAAATGAAAACATCGGGCCTCAAATATCATTAACGCCGGCTAAAACAATGTGATTACTATTATTATTGATTTAAGAGGTACACACATTTTTCCACTTCGACTTCATATACACGCTATTTTATTTCAAAATGAATTATACTAACTTTAAATTGGCAATGTTTGTAAAATTGTATTAATGTTGCATTTCTTTTTATAAAAAAAATATTGGCGAAAAAAAATAAATCAATGAATCTTACTTATGAACAAAATAACTAAGATATCTGATGAATCCATCGTTGACTACTTTTTCCCGATTGCAATGAGACTTGAGCACAATCATACTCATTCTAATATCGATTTACCTTATACGGGTACTCAATGGCATCTCATTAGCATATTGCATTGTTTTACCAATTATTGATTTTTAAATTAAAGCTGTTATTTTAATACATCAATTCAACAGCATTCCTATGGCCTAGTGGTTAAGGTGCGTGACGGCGAAGCTTAATGTTTTGCAACCCAGGTTCGAATCCCATCGATGTCCCTTCTTAATTTTAGATTTGTTTTATGTATTTTGCCACTTATTCTTCAACTTAGGATAGCCACCTTTAAAATAAAGTTAAAGTTTATCAAATATTAAATAATAACCAAGTGAAACGCCGTAGCAAATAAACATTATAGCATTTGTGGGGAAAACATATAATTTGAAACAAGCATGCGGGCCGTTTTCATTTGAAACCCAATTTAGCGCGCTCAAATGTAACGTTCGGCCCGCTGTTTTCATTTGAAGCCCGCAAATCATTACAAATTGTAAAACAGCGTTATTATACCACAGTGCCTCGCAAATCGATAATAATATACCAATCACATTGTTTTAGCGGGCGTTTATGATATTTGAGGCCCGATGTTTTTATTTGAAGTCCGCTACATATTATTTGAGGCCCCAGCTTGCGAGGGACTAAAATGCTATGTGAGGGATTCAAATGATAAAAAATGGCTTGAAATAAAAAAAAACTGAGGGGCTCAAATATCATTAACGCCGGCTAAAACAATGTGATTACTATTATTATTGATTTAAGAGGTACACAAAATTGTCCACTTCGACTTCACATATACGCTTTTTTCTTTTAAAATAAAATTAATTATACCAACTTTAAATTGACAATGTTTGTACAATTGTATTAATGTTGCATTTCTTTAAAAAATATTCGCGAAAAAAACCAATGTATCTTACTTATGAACAAAATGACTAAGATGTCTGATGACTTCATCGGTGACTACTTTCTCCCGATTGCAATGAGACTTGAGCACAATCATACTCATTTTGATATCGATTTGCCTTATACGGGTACTCAATGGTATCTTATTAGCATATTGCATTGTTTTACCAATTATTGATTTTTAAATTATACCTGTTATTTTAAAGTCTCAAATCAGCAGCATTCCTATGGCCTAGTGGTTAAGGTGCGTGACAGCGAAGTTTATTGTTTTGCATCCCAGGTTCGAATCCCATCGATGTCCCTTCTAAATTTTAGATTTGTTTTATGTATTTTGCTACTTATTCTTCAACTTAGATTAGCCATCTTTAATGTAACAGTTCATATTTATCAATATTAAATAATAACAAAGTGAAACGCCGTTGCAAATAAAAATTATAGCATTTATGGGGGAAACATTTAATTTGAACCAGCAAGCGGGCCTTTCTATTTTGAAAGCCAATTTAGCGGGCTCAAATGTAACTTTTGGCCCGCTGTTTTCATTAGAAACCCGCAAACCATTAAAACATGCCCTGTAAAACAACGTTAATATACCACAGTGCCTCGCAAATCGATAATAATACCGTATTCGTTTGAGAAGAAATTTATTTCCAACCGATTAGAGTTATAACAGTTTGTTGTTGTTGTTGTTTTATAGCAGCTTTTTCGGTGGTTATCTGGTATTCTCTATGTTCATACAACGCATTGATTTAGATCTGGTTAACACAACTCTAATAGGTTATAGGTTACAACTACGGTTATAGCTTAATATATCAAGTTCACTGCTATGCGATACAACTGACATACATGTTAATCAAGTTTTTGCAAAAAGGGTATCACCATATCAAATGTATGCTTACATCAGGTGCTAAGCTTTCATAAAGCTCAATGTTTTGTGCTACAAAATGCCTGTATATTAATAATTTGAAAATGAATTTGCTATTTGAAATACAATTATCGTGTTCGTATTCGTGGAGTTGCTTCTTAACGAATGCACAGTAAAGCCCTCGGCTCCAGGTATGCTAATAAGTGGTTGCTTCCGTGGTAATGACGGTCCTTGTATTTAAAAAAAAACAATTGGGTTTTAATTTAGATAGTTAGATTCAATGTTTTCTATATATCATTTCAGATACGATAACATTCTTATTCTAATTTATTAGTTTCGATAATATAGTGAGCAATATGTGATAAATTGTAAAACTGCAGGTTACAAACAAGCAACCGGACAGGTTGAATGCGATTTTCGCGTTGCAATCATTATTGTGATTAGTGACGTGGCGTTTCATGTGGCATCTTGATACACGACATCACCGCTCTGCGTTACGTTACTCGTATAAATACAACATCCATAAATTGAACCGGGGTCTTTTTCCCCGAATGCCATTGAAATTAAATAACAAATTTTGATGTTATTGAATTCATCCGCGGTTCTTTTCTGGTATCTGTCGGTCATTCATGGAAAATGCAAATTTCGAAGTTTTTTTTTCAACAAATAAATAGGATTCTCATCTAGATAAGAATTCACCATTTTAAGAAATTTTGCGATAAAGAACTAACACTTTGTGATGGCAGTAAATGGGAATCAAAGATTTATCAAGTTTAAAAGTTCTCTTAGAAAGATTGTTTTTATTATGTTTCTATATCGGTTTATCTATTAAATCATGAACTTGTTCGACAATGCTTCTGGCATCCATTTTTAGCATGTAAAGCCCACAAGCACTCGAATAGGTATTTACTAAACCAACCAACAAGGGCACACAATAGGGTACATTTTATAGAGTCAAGCTTTCCAGATATCATCCGCCGGACTTCATCCTTTATAATCATGCTCCATAATAAAACATCAAAACTGCTACATCAAATCATGCTCCATAATAAAACATCAAAACTGCTATATTGAAACTAAGATATCAAACCATCTACACTGGTACTAATGAAGAGGTATTACTGAATATGTTTGACTTGCGAGCTCAAGGCCCGCGGAGGGACAATGGAAAACTATTTAGATACTCTAGTTGGAATCAAATCCACGTCCCTAAGATTAGCTACAGATGCTCCTTTTAAAAAAAGATCGATTATACTGCACATTTGCCGGACGTGACTGGCTACCCAGAACTCGGGGTTGTTTGTCTTCAGTTCTTCGTCCTTACATAAGAGTTATCTCAAATACATTGTGAGGGGTGCGAGCTTGATAATTTCATCTTAACTAAAAAATGTCTTGACCGTTTTAAAACAACAATCGCTTATTTGTATGCCCTATGAATGAATGACAACTATGTAATTGATCTTATGTTTCTATATTGGTAACTAGTTAAACTCTCTTTGAATTTTCTGTATAAATGATCAATAAAAATGTTGCAATATTAGAAAAAAAACATTTTTAATTAAGAGCTCTCGTTAAAAGTTACCAATTAAAATGGATTGCAATTTGAAAACCTAAACTGGTGTTGAGCTCTATAAAACTCATTTACTTACATATATACAGCGTAATAAATATTTCAAATCCTTATACAGGAGTAAGACTTAGAAGTAACAACTTGATTAAAATTATTGAGCAATAATTATTTGTTTTGACATATGGCGCCTAGGCCTATACGCAGCTACGTGTCCAATGCGTACCGCCTTGATTTCGAGACCACGAGACGGACCGCCAAAGAAGTAGAGCATGTTAATTCGCAGATAGAAGTCATGGAGATAGTGAGCACCGGCTGAGGATAACGACCATAAGTCAAGCACAGTTATTAAGAGAATATAGTAAATCCCCAAAGCGACCCCGAACACCACATTTCTAAGTAGAGCTAAATACATTTCTAAGTCATATAACATGCAATGAATATTTGAATAAAGCCATTAGAGTGAAATTCCAGTTTTTTATTGGATAAAAAATATGTGAATGTACAAGGACCGTCTAAATTTAGTCGGCTTCATTTTTATTTACAATTGCAGGATAAACATGACATCACTACAATAGAAGACTGCTGTGTATGCAACTACTCGAAAACAAATATTATTTTCAGATGCATAGATATGATGAAATAGAGCGCATTAAGTTGAACATAGGTAGTTGCACTACTCCATAACGCAATCTAACTGTGGCCAATCGACAAGATATGTTGTGACTCTATCAGGAACAAGACATACAAAATCATTGCAATCAACTTGTACTTTATTGCTCTATCTGTGAACCTCAACATTTCGTTTCAAGATGCTTTGATATAACTCTCATTCGAACTATATAAAATTAAAGTCACATGATTATTTTATCACTTAATGTCAAGGACATCTTTCTTACGAAACAATTTGTCTCGGGATAAGTGAAAATGTGTAGCAGTTTAATCCTTAAAGAAATAGCCAAACTACACTTGTATTTCACTCTTTATTAGTTTCAATTGACTTATCTGTTATAGATTTACATAACTGCTGTAAAACATGGGTTGCAAAGTCAAAGCAAATACTAAATCACATATTTTATCATCAAACAATTGCTGACTAAGTACAGAGATGGAATATCTCGACATTTATGATGGAAAGTATGAAGAAAACATCGAAATAAATAAACTGATGGAGGATATATATAACTTTAGTGATCTTTATGAAATTGACACGCAATTGGTCCACTTTGAAAATAACTGCATTTACATTATACGGAGTTTTAGTTGGAAACGAATTTATTTTTTTGAAAGTTCAAACAGAATGGTACCAAGATCTCATGGTATCCTCGAGTTTTATTTTACACAGAAAAGAAAATGCACATAAAATAAAGGTGCTTGCAGAAAAGATTCGACTTGGTTGTTAATATATGTATATGAACTAACATTAAGCCGACTAAAATGTACATTCATGTGTCACTTAATGTTTCAAATTTAAATAATGTATTACATTCAAACATCATGTCTGCTCTGGTTGCCTAGTTTTTACGTCAAATTGATTAGACAATGCTGCATGTTCGAATCTTACTTCCAATACAATTTATTTATGTTTGAAAGGAGAGAACACTTCTTGATAACTTCTTGAAAATACCTTTTACCTAAAGAAACATTTACCTTGAGTCTAAATGTAGTCCAAGATCAAGATCAAGTTTATTTTAAGCGGTCGAATAAAAAGTCTAAATTTAACAATTAAAAGCATGCGGAATAGGTTATATGTCGGACCTTAACCTGGAAGATATAAACATTGTTGTTGATCAAACCAAGAAACGATTTTTTTCTAAATAAGCATAATTCATGGACTTTCAAATACTTATTGACAATCACTGTATGATAAAATCAATACAAATGTGATTTCCACACATCTTTCTGCAAACTGCAAGACATTATAAGACACGTTTATCAGAATTCGCAAATGAATGTGCATAGCCCTAGGGCTTAAACTTCACTATCTTACTGTTTGGATTTGAACATTTATGTTACAAATTACATGAAAAAGATTATTAGGTATGTTTCAGAGTCAGCATTAAGCCATGATATGCAGAAATATCCAGAAAACAACGCTCTCAAAATCTATTTTATATCAATTTGCGTTCATTCCGAGGCTTGTGAGCAATTATTGTTATTATAAACACAATCAAATGCAATAGTACACACATCGACTTTATTAAAACTGAATTAAAAACAAATCACAAAACGCGCACACACAAATACACGCCAATCTCTATGGAACCGAACCTGCAGTACAAACAATCCATCTACAAATTCATAATATTTGTGGAGAAACATGAAACCCGAAAGCTGCCGACAACAAGCCGACAACAAGCCGCACGGCGTGTCCGATTCTCGATGTATGCGTCGACCGTGATACGCCTGTCACGTTTTGACGATGGGCTAATTTTCACTTGTCAACGATTAGGGGACATTGAGCCAACTGACAGTGTTTTAATTTCCTGTGTAATGAGTGAGGGTCTTTTGTAGCCGTATTTGAATGATAATGGTTGCAATTTGAATAATTAACAATTTATTGTAGTATAATTAACAATGGTGTAGGGGTGGTCCTTCTCTTTATGACCGCAAATTCCATTTCTAGGAATCCGGTTATGCTACCTTAACGGCTGGTGTGATATGGTCATATTTTCGACGTTTGTGGGTGGCGATATTTTGGATGGCTTGTAGCCTGTAGATTTCACCATTAAGAAGGCCATAAAGAAGCCAGTTTGAGTTATCCGAACGGGAGGATATTAGTGCACGAGCCAGAGTTTCACATGAAAGCTGGTCAATGTATTGTCGTAATCTTGAGATGTTGATCAAATGGATCATGCGCGATTTGGCGATAACAGTAACATGCGCATTCATTCGTAGATTTTCGTCAAAAATAACTCTGATTTTTCTGTTTTTTTTTCGAGATAGGAATTTCACTATCAGCAATCTCGATCCTTTGAATTTTGATGTCATTTGGGTGGTGGGAGGGTGTGATGAATGTCACCTCCGCCTTTGAGTCATTTAGTTTGAGCATGTTGGTGGTTGGTCATCCATTCCTTAATATCCAATGTGCAGTGTTTGAGTTTTGACAATGCTCTATCCAAATCTTCTTTATCATTTAAGATAAATGATGCAAGTAACTGTCCATCGTCCGCATATATATGATATTCCAAACTGTGTCGTCGTATGATGTCTCCTAGGGGCTTGGTGTATACCTTGTATTCCTTAGTCCCCATTAGGGACCTCTAAGGCGCTCCAAATCCAGAATGATTGGCTCCGACGTTTTACTTGACAAAATATTAATTATTAATAAATAATCCGCATTACAATGTACGTGATTCAGTTGAGATATATGTGAGGAAATGGTTGCAATATATATATATTTTTTTAAAGATCCACAATAACCTTAATGTTTCGAGTGCTATATGTATTATTACTATTGCACCCAACCCATTCCTCATCGCGTTTAATTTCCCTTCCTTCTCTTTTTTTTTCTAAATCTCCCATTCTCGGGAACTGTATTATGTACGGTTTCCCTCTCTTTGGTTCATCAAAAATATGTAAACGAGATTTATGTAGATTTCATATCTATAAAAGAGTAGCCAAAATAACAAAAATAATGGCGCATAACTAAAAGAAAATCACAGTAGAGATCAATTTAAATATTTTGCTGACAATTGATAGTTTACATATCATTTCTTCTATTTTTTTTAATTATTTGCTTAGTGGTAATATAAACTTTGCTGAATTGTCTTCTTCAAAATAGTTGATGAATCAAAATTCAACAATAAACAGTGTAACGAATAATAAATCGATTGATCGATATTATTTATTATGACAAATATAATTTTAAAGACAAATTAGTTGCATTAACAGGTTTGTATCTCAGCGGTTCATAGGTAGCACACGCGATCTGAAAATCGGCCGTGCAACATAGGGTTTATATCAGGTGACAGACCGTGCGACCAATAATTTTAGGGCTTAGTTATGCCAATATCTCCGCGGTCACATTCAAGCAAACACATATTTTAGGCAAAATGGTTAAACGACTTCAATTTAGCTTTGGCACAATTTCATTTAAAAAGGAGGTAGCTTTAAATAAAAAAAGCGTTGTTTTGTTAAAATGTGACTCCGCCCCTAGGCCTTATTTCCATATTTTGTTCAAATATTTCTAAAAATGATGGCGCATTATATACAGTGATCATTAATGATATTTGATTGTACTTTGTAGCTAATGTCTAGCATCTACACTCAATCAATTACCAGTACGCTTTTCGATCCATATTTGATAAAACATCAGAAAATTGCCTTTTTGATATACCGAGTAGATATTGATCAATCGATTATCCATTCGCTGATAATTAGTTTATAACGCAATGTTACTGACCATTGCCCTTTCCGAAAATCTCCGGTGCCAGAAGCAAAGTAAGTTGGTCAGTCTGTGCTTTAACGTTGGATGGGCAAGACCTCAGGCATTGAGGCTCCACTTGGAGGGTTTGTAACACGTGTTACACCTTGGTGGATTTCAACCATGTCTGTCAGTCTGGGCATTCTAGTTTCTTGGATGGATAAAGCCAAGTGGCTTCTACTGGAATCGGCGATTTAGCTAGTATTTTGTATGGACGCTCGGCCTGTGCGGGCATAATGTCCCTCCCTGCGTAAAGGTCAGTTTGGAGCAGAATATAATAGAGTGATAAGAAGGCTCTGGATAATCTACCATCATGACAACAAGGTTAACCAAATTAACTTCTTTATTGATGTCTCGAAGAAACCATGGACGAATTCTGATAAATTGGATAGATTTCATAGAATTTAACTTGGAATCTTGATATTGCTTGGCCCAACGCCACCTTGACAGTTTTTACATTGGCAGTCATATTGACACAGCAAACTATTTCAGGAAATAATTTAAAGCCAGCTTTATAATTCTTCATTGGCAGGCCAAATAGTTTCGTTTCTATGTATTATTTTGCTTTTAGATGAAAAATAAACTTGACAAAAGTGAAAAGTATTTATTTGTTGTCTTGGTTAACTTAAATGCGAGCAAGACTTTGAATCTGATGTGTCATAAGCAGAACTCCGTAAGAGTCTACATTTATTTGATTAGTGAATAAAAGCAATAGCGACCGTTTCAAGCACCGTCTCACAGCAAACTGCGACAAGCGACGCGATCAGTGTAACGTTCTTCAACAGCGAATCGGCCTAAATCGCCAGTAGCTTATTGCGTTCCAACAGCAGCTCGCCAATCTTCATCAATATCGAAAAAACATCGCATACACATCCTCTAAGTGCTGCTTGGCATGTAACGCCATTTACTGCGTTTTGTCGACACAACAGTCATAACAGTTTACCTCCTCCTATGTGAATTAATTATTTTCATTTTCTAACGGTTTCGGAATAACCTGCCACTAATATATAAGAAAAGCTGTGGATGCCAGGGAATCTAAAGAGCAAGTAAAGCAACTACAACAACAGGCCTCAAATACGAACAGGCAATTGGTGGGTCAAATAAGGTTGGAACAAGCTGTTCAAAAGGAGAATATGAACTCAAAAGGGTACGTCAAAGCTTCATCAACTATCTCACTGAACAAACATAATCCGAGAGTAAGATCCCAAGAATAAAAATGCAAACACATGAAAGACAAATTACAAATATTGAATCAAGACATGTATATTGGTGTTTAGTCAAATCAAAACGCATTGCTCCAAGCTGCATTGAAAGATGAAAAAAAGTCAAATATTACATTATCAGATTCACAATGGAGAGAAATATTTATCAAAACCAAACATTTAACAAAAATTGTTACACATAAGCTACTTAATCTAAAGATTATACATAAAAATTATGCATCAAATGTTATTGTGGCGAAGTTTGATAAATCAGTGAATTCCAAATGCAGTGTGTGTAATGATGAAAAGGATTTAATACATATGTTTTGTATGTGTAAGAATGTCACGTTGTTTTGGAAGCTACTTGAAAATTGGGTAAAACGAAATATTGTACCAAACATAACCATTGACACACGCATGAAGATGCTGGGATGTTTGAGAGTTGATGTACCAAAACAAGTTTATTATGTCATAGATTACGTGTTGCTTCAGGCCAGAATTTATATACATAGATATAATATAAAAGACGAAAATATATATTTTACAGCTTTTTTGTCCATACTTAAAATACAGATATAGAATGCAGATTTTACAATGTAAATGGTAAAAGGTTTTCAGAGCTCATAATTTTGTTAGACCTACTATAATGTATTTGTGACTATTTTATTAATTATAATTACAATGATTTATATCATGATGATAAGGACATTTGTGGTATAATGATTATGTATTATGTTTATTTGTGATTTGTCTCGCAGCAAAAAAATCACTCTTTATTCCTAATGTATAACTAGTTAAAATTGAAAGTGTTAAAAAACTGACTGTTAAACATGTTTGAGTGAATAAAAATAAGAAAAAACATCATCCGAGAGCAGCCCACAATGTTCTCCAAGATGTCGACAAACTTCTTTGAATCGGGGGAAGATGCAAGTACCAAATCATACTCAGCAAAGAATAGGTTGCCTCCTAGACATCAAGGTGCAAAACCCTTTGCCGTTGATGATAGTACCGGGCAGTGCAGGAGCTCAAAAACAGTACTTCATCAAACGTGCCTGTTTCGCAACGAATCACCACACCTCAAATTGGCATAACGCCTATATCAAGTAGCTCGACACAGCAGCAAGGTGAAATGGTGTTTCAGCGTCGTCTTGAAGACATACATCATCAACTCTATGAGCGATTACGCGCAACTCAGGATCGGTTTCGGCAACTGGAAAGATCCATGCAGAGTAGATCTAACCGTAATAACCGTAATAAACCGTAATGATCTAACAGTAATAACCGTAATAAGCGACAAATAAGCTAACAAACCGTCACCGTAATAAACTCAGAAGAATTCAGCTCTTCACGAAGGCGAAGACGTAGACATCGCGCCATGAAAATCTGAACCTAATAAATAAGCCACCAGTCTTTGACAGTCACTCCCTTTCGTGAGAGCCATTCATATCAATGTTTTAAATGCGTGCGGAGGTACGAAAAGGAAAGGTTCTTAAATATGCGCATGTGTTTAGCCGGTAAAGCTGTCGAATATTTCATCAAGCTAAAAGATCAGGGCAAATACGATACCTGCCACGATTTCATTCGCAGGAGGGACTGACAAAGACGACCCGGCTACTGTTCGCATGCAATTCTCTTACCTCCGACAAATGACAGATGAATCGCTTGAAGACTGGGATGAACGCGTGATGACACTAGCATATCAAACATTCTCCGGTTTAAATGCAGAATTCGTCGAACAAGAGATGGTTAACCGCTTCTGTGCTGAACTACACGACAAAGACGCAGTGTAGTTTGTCATAAACTTCACAACCACTCCCTACGAAAATGATGTACGTCGTGTGAGGCGCTATCAAGAAAACAATATCTCTATTTACGACAATGCAAGGAAGGTTCGCGCTGTTACTAGAGAGCAATCACTGTTGCATAACGAACAGATAACCCATAGTCCAAACCCGGCAATCAAAGCAATGTAACCGCATGCGAAAATGGAATCTAGTCCAAACTTACATCAAAGGAGAACACAATGACAGAAATGATGCGTCCCCTTATTCAACAACAACAGGAAATAGCAAACCATATCAAACCGCGTCCACCAAAGCAAAATTCATCTACAAGTCCAAAGCGTAAATCAGTTTGCTTTAATTGCAATTCTCCGGATCATTTCGCCAATGACTGTCCAAAGAGAGACATATGTTTTATATGCATACGCCATTTCTACATGTTAGAATTCGGTTAAATTATAAATCAGTTATAAATATAGCGCCATGTGGTCAAGTGAAAGTTCCATGCAACAATCCATACAACATTGAGCTAGTAATTGAAAATAAGTACTCATTACATTAGCTTACCGACCAATGTGATGTAAATATCAATTTAAATTAAGGTTAATCGGCAAATATGTAAGATGTTTTTAAAGTTAAACGATGCATTTTTGTGAATAGGGAAGAATGTGGTATATATTGATCAATCGAGTATATTACGCAATGTTACTGACCATTGCCTTTTCCGAGAATCCCCGCTGCCAGAAGCAAAGTAAGTTGGTCGGTCTGTGCTTAAATTTTGGAGAGGCAAGACCTAAAGCATTGATTCTCAACTTGGAGAGTTTGTTACACTTGTTACACCTTGGTGGATTTCAACTATGACTGTCAGTCTGGGCATTCTAGTTTCTTGGATGGAAAAGCCAAGTGGCTTCTACTTGGATCGGCGACTTAGCTAGTATTTTGGATGGACGCTCGGCCTGTGCGAGCATAATACCCATCCCTGCGTAAAAGTCAGTATGGAGCAGAATATAATAGAATGTGAAGAAGACTCTTTATTATCTACCATCCTGACAACAAGGTAAACCAAATAAACTGCTTTAATAGTCTGCTGTAAAACGCATTCAAGTCTTCGGCGCCCGCAAAGTCGCATGTTCGGCTAACTCCATTGACAGGCACTTTGAAGTTATATGTTATATTAGAGAGTTTGTGCAAATATAAAATTTGTTGCGCTAGTATCCTGGATTCCCCAAATATAACCAATCACATTGCTATTTACTGGTTTGTTTACGTCATTCAATCAGAATTCCCTAAATTGCCCAAACTCTCTATTGATATACAATCTGTCCTTTAAATGGGCGCACTCGTGTAATTTTCCGAGCGCTATGTTTAAGAGCGCCATATGCATCTCTACCATTACACATTAAATATGTCACTTGCGACCCGAAAATCCGCCGTTCGACTTATTTTTTTTAGCAGATCGCCCGGCTGCGGCTTCAAATTCAAAACTTATCTTTAAGCTGCATTTTTATACTTAAAGACCATCTTCTAGGCTTATTGATAATTGATTCGAAATTGAGGTTGTATTCTCTCCTTTTTGAATATATTTTTTTCTAGACATGTTATAGTTATCGTTAAAATTCTAGTGCATGGTCGAAAAGATCTAAGAGCACCCTCCTCCATGTAAAGGGATTGAAATGTTCAAACTGTATTCATAGACCTTGATTTGCCAATCTGCTAAATGTCGTCCTAAATATTTTTATGAACACATTTTCTCATATATCAGTCTAAGAATTGACCTTCACATTAACCCGTTTTTAGGGGTGAAAGACTTTATTTATTATAGATTTAGTACATTTACTAATAATAACGCTATATTTCAATGCATCATTTGGTAAAAATTAACGTAGCCATAATATAGTAATGAAATGAATCTAAAATATTCTGTTAATAAAAAATAATGAAATCCCTTTGTATATTGAAATCCCCTCTTTTTGGCCTACCCCATTACATCACTTAAGTTTTTTTATGGAAAGTGTAACGGAACTTTTTAGATAGTGAATTAACAACGTTTCGTACAGGTTTTTCATAATTGATTAAATAAAAAGTATTGAAATACATGGTGGTTTTATTTCGCCGGCTCATTTCCGCCTGTCGTCCGTTTATTAAAACGATAGCTCAATCTAGAGGCGGATTTACCGGTATATTTTTCAAAATGCCTCCTGTATCAAAAACAGAAGGCCTCAATGAGGTTGTTAAACGTTACATTGATGAAAACAAAGTTATGATATTTAGCAAATCGTGGTGTCCATTTTGTACAAAGGTAAGTTTTGTAATAAATTAATACTTTCACTCCGATTATTAGGCCCCAACCCCAAACCAAAGTTGGGGGCTTATAGAATTGGGGTGTCCGTCCGTCTAGCCGTCTGTCCGTCCGTTTGTCTGTCATCGCTTTCTTGTACGGACCCGAGCCTTTGAACGGAATGTCATATAGACTTGGTTATAGGCTCAAATAAAAGGTTTCGATGTGTAGAAGTGCCTTTTGACAGTTTCGGCCAGATTCGCCCCCCCCCCGGGAACGGCCGAATTTGGCCGGTTTTTCGAAACTTGCATTGTACGGGGTAGATCTTTTTGAGTGGGATGGGATAGAGATTTGATTATAAACTCAAGTGAAAGGTGTAGAAGTGTTTTTTTTTGACAATTGGATTGGGGCCTTTTCGTGTTTTGCAAATACTTGTTTTTTTTTATATATATATAAAAACATGCGCACCTCTGTAAGACGAAAGTACAGAAAATGGGTCTACCACATTAAACATCATTTATTTGTTTGTACTGTAAAACCACTTCACAAATAACCGTCATTCGGCGGTCTATTGCAGCGTTAGAAAAAAATAAAACCTTACCTAACGGTTACCGATTGGCGTGCCGATTGACGATATATCTGTCTTGAGCAGTACGCTTGCCCTTATCGAAGGTTAGACCATCCATTGCATGATGTTGTCATTCCACTGCATTCTTGGCCTCCCTCATCCGCGCTTGCCTTCTACCATTCCCTCAAGCAGATCTCTTTGTAGGGTATCTTGTCTCATTATATGCCCAAAAATTATAACTTTCTGCTCTGTACAGTATCAAACAACGAACTTTTGGTCCCTGTGATACGATTCACTTCTTCATTCGTGATACGTGTTGTCAAGCTTTTTCGTAGCGTGCACCTCAGTGTCCCGGTTTGAAAGCTTTATGTGCTGTTACTGCATTTGCGGATGGCCAATGTTGAACATCAAAGCATTTGATGAAACTATCACTTTCTTGTATATATTTACATGTATTAGGAATCGTCATTATCGTTTGCATTTTATTTGTTGAATGACTTTCTTGTGAATTCTATTCTTCTGTGAATCTCCTCTTCACTTTTTTTTCGTTTTCGGTAATCAATTCTCCCAAATACACCAATTTACGGACTTGTTCCACCTTCTGGCCATCTACTCTTATATACTTTGCGTATTTTGCTTTTGCTAATATGGTCTTTGCTTTTTTTTTAGGCCCCAACCCCTAAGTTGGGGGCCTAAAGAGTTGGGGTGTCGGTCTGTCCGTCCGTCTGTCATCGCTTTCTTTTACGGGCTAGAACTTTTGATCCAACGGTCATAGAGACTTGGTTAAATGCTCAAATGAAAGGTCTTGATGTGTAGATGTGCCTTTTGACAGTTTTCGCCGCATTGGGCCAAAATGTCCAAAAACAGCGACATTTCGAAATATGAGCTTGTACAGGCTAGAACTTTTGAACGGAATGTTATAAGAGACTTTGATATAGGCTCAAATGAGAGGTACTGATGTGTAGATGTGCCTTTTGACAGTTTGGGCCAGGTTCGGCCACCGGAAATGGTCGAATTCGGCCGAAATACCAAAAAGTGATTTTTCAAAACATGTGCATCTTCGAAGTATTCAATACCCCTTCGAATCGAGGGGGGGGGGGGATGGTATTTCACAAATACTTCCTTGTTTTGTTCATCTTCATGCCGAAAAAAACTACATTGCTAAAACGCTATGTAGATTATTCAAACGCTGTGATAAAAAAAAAAAACTTATCTTACATTCGTACAAGGGTCTTAAGTCACAAAGTATGATAAATAGATATGCTTACTATATTTTTTGTCAAATCCCTGCTTGAAGAATTATGAATCGCTGGGAGGACGTAAATTCTTCCTGAATCAATTCAATAATTTATGTTTTAGAGTTATATTTATGTTTCCTTAATTTCATGATTGTTGGTAAAATAACTTAATGGCCCTTATATCTGGATTTGCCCAGAGGTAAAAATCCTTTGATCTGGACAAAGGATTTACCGTTCAACCCATGGGTTAACGAAGGTTTTGAAATAAGGGTCTTTAAAGCATTTTTGAGTTACAATTTCATTATGCACATTCAAATTCTATTTTGAATAACTTTTTTATAGGTGAAAAACTTGTTTGAATCAATAGATGTCAAGTATACGGCACTGGAATTAGACAAAGAAGGTAGGCATTTTCTGGAGTTGTATCAAATCAAACGCGATAAATACACGAATGGCTGATCATACAATATGAAGGGTGGCCATAACCTGGAAAAACCTGGAAAAACCTGGAATTTCACGACCATCTCTTCCAGACCTGGAAAACACCTGGAATTTTGAAAATCATCCCAAAAACCTGGAAAACACCTGGAATTTACTGAATGTGAAATTCCAGGTTTTTCCAGGTCTGATTTGCTAAATATTTGAAAAAAAATACTCTAAAAAAATTCTTGCGCCTTCGGCGCTCGTAATTTAAATACAATTAAAATGTATCATTTGCTGCGCGAACGAGTCTTGAAAATGGTCAAGTGTCTTTCGTGTCAGCCAATACAACCGATTAAGCATTTACCAGCCAAAAGGTCTAAAGCAATAGATTATGGCTGAATATGCTGAATTGTTAAGATCAAGGCAACTTCATGTGTATTTTGAAGCGTTTGGTACAAAAATGCTATGCAATTAATTATGAAATAGGTTAACTGTTTTAACGTGATACATATTGCAATCAAAACCCCATATTTAAACTATAAAACTTCAATTACGGAACATGTATCAGGAACACTCACCCTAAAACCGAATCACCCAAATAAATATTGATCAACTCCCCAAAAGTTGTGGACAGGTTTTTGGACAATTCACCTAATATCTTTGAGCACTCATCCACATTTTTGGACAACTCACCAAACTATTTTGTTTGATATGACAAAATATGACAACATTTATTCCGGGGATGCTGATATATTGATAACGCATATACGACTGTCGTATGGGTAAAGCGAGTAGCGTTTCAAAAAACGCTCGCGCTCGTGCGAATGTCATTTGAACCGAATTCAAAACCGGAACGATATTATTTCTTAAGAAGTCCCCATAAAATTTGCGCTCGCGCCTTCCGCGCTCGCATTATAAAAGATTGAATATTTATATTGAACTGAAGCGCAAGTGTCATTTGGGCTGTTGAAGTGTTGTTTGAGATGGACGTCGATTTTTGTCAAAGATGCACCCCTGTACATCCAAAAATTATTCCGATTTTTTAATTAACATGATGAGTCGTCCAAAAACCTGGAAGATTTTACTAAAATAGTTGGTTGAGTTGTTTGACATCCATATTTAATACTAGCTTGACTTTGTTTTTCTGAATTTTGAGCTGCAATTTCATGCGCCGGTGTTAAAAGAGTCATTTATTTGTAAAATATGTCATTACAAAAACCTGGAATTTTTCGAATCGAACCTGGAAATACCTGGAAAACACCTGGAATTTTATTTTGACTTTTGTGTGGCCACCCTGAATATGAAAAAATGCTTGTCACAATTACCAACTGTTTTAAGAACTTGAATCATGTAGAAACCAGTATGATAGATTGTCAATGATACAAAAAAGCTATAACAGCAGAATATATGGAAAGTGTTTAACTTATTATAATTTTATTAACGTTCCTTTGGGTGACCTTTTAGGTTGATTCTTGATAATCAATGAAATGATGTCTGGTGAGGTATTGACAAAGCTTATTGACATTGAAAAAATAGTTCACAGAACTTTACAGCAATACAAATACATGTATGATTAAAGAGAAAAAATGCAACTTCGTTAATTGATAAAGTTTTGTATAGACATACAATAAAAGAAATACAAAATATGAATGTTTTTTTTGTTACAGATAATGGAGATGCAATACAAGCTGCACTTACAGAGTTTTCCGGTCAGAAAACTGTGCCCAACGTGTACATAAATGGCAACCACTTAGGTAGGGTTACATGACAGCAAATAGCACAGAATTTTCTCGTTGTAAATAAAGACCATAACTTAACACATGCCAGGCACATAATCTTTTTTTTCGTATCATGATGAAGCCTATGTTTTATCTGTTAAGTTGACCTAGATATGTTTGCGATATTGTCGGTAAAAATGCTGACTAATGCTAGTGAGGCTAAGTAAGCTTCGCGCAGTTCACTGGCTTTGAAATATCATTAGCCAGTGATTGTCATTTGAAGCTTAAATGAAAACGAATATCCAATGAATCACTGAATGTATGGTTGTTCAAATTTGTAGTTAATTGGTTTATTGTGATTTGTGTTGTAATTATCGATTATTTGTTACTCTAAGGCATAGAACAATTCATTGCAAACAAACCTGATGATATATTATACCAATCACGTTGTTTTAGCGGGCGTTAATGATATTTGAGGCCCGATGTTTTCATTTGAAGCCCGAATTTTATCATTTGAAACCCGCTACATATCATTTGAGGCCCGAGCTTGCGAGGGACTCAAATGTTATGTGAGGGATTCAAATGATAAAAAAGGGCTTCAAATGAAAACTGAGGGACTCAAATTTCATTAACGCCGGCTAAAACAATGTGATTACTATTATTATTGATTTAAGAGGTACACACATTTGTCCACTTCGACTTCATATATACGCTATTTTATTTTAAAATGAATTGTACCAACTTTAAATTGGCAATGTTTGTACAATTGTATTAATGTTGCATTTCTTTAAAAAAAAATATTTGCGAAAAAGAAAGAAAACAATGAATCTTACTTATGAACAAAATAACTAAGATATCTGATGAATTCATCGGTGACTACTTTTTCCCGATTGCAATGTGACTTGAGCACGAACATACTCATTGTAATATCGATTTACCGTATACGGGTACTCAATGGCATCTC